>QLTV01002429.1:987833-999987 GCA_003457575.1 Thermophis baileyi
ATTGGAATGGAATGGAATGGAATTCAGCAAGGTTTCTCTTCCCCACCCCGAAACATAGAAAAATAGAAAAAGAGAGAGAGAGAGAGAGAGAGAGAGAGAGAGAGAGAGAGAGAGAGAGAGAGAGAGAGAGAGAGACATAGATTAATAGATAGCTAGAGAAATAGAGAGATAGATAGAGACATACAGATAGATAGATAGATAGATAGATAGATAGATAGATAGATAGATAGATAGATAGATAGATAGATAGATAGATAGATAGATAGATAGATAGATAGATAAATGATAGATAGAGGTTTTCCTTAATTTTGGTTTGCACAATAAACACCGTAAAAGAGAGGTTAACCTATAAAAGGTTGGGGTGATGGGACTTTTGGTCCAAGAAATCTAGAGTGTAATAAATTTGAGAGAGATTAAATAAACAATATTGAATTGGAAACAATCAATATGTGGCTTGAGGTATAAGATCATTTCAGAGATTGAATAAAATTATACATGCTATTTATTTATTTTGGCTTCTAAGCTGCTTCAATTGCAGACAACTGTAAACAACACATATATATTCCAATGCAATGAAAACATGAAATAAAATTAAAACATGATAATACTATAATAGAAAAACAAATAACAAGGCTTACTCCATTATACCAAGGAATATCTCTTCCCATAATAAAAAGTGTATATTTTAGGGGGGAGGAGCCACCATGTTATCAGTCCTTTATATGACTTCATTTGTGGATTTAAACCTTCCTTCCCATCTGTTTTGTTTTCTTGTTTGTTTTTTCTTATTATATTCTCTTGTGGAATGTGAGCCATGGAAGGAAGGAAGGAAGGAAGGAAGGAAGGAAGGAAGGAAGGAAGGAAGGAAGGAAGGAAGGAAGGAAGAAAGGAAGTTGGTGAATCCAGCAAACCCCAAACCATCCCACCAACATCTAAAATCCAGCAATGGGGCCACTAGCAACTGTAGCCCAAAGCCTGGGAGAGTGGCAGATGTTTATGGCCCTTCAAAATGCCAACAGGATGGGAACCATCAAGATCTCACTGCAGAAACCAGGCAGAGTGACCAAAGAACCACATTTCTTAGGTTCTGATAGAAGACATTGTTGAAATGAAGGAACCTGAACCACACCAACTCGTCAGTTCAGATTGACTGGGAAGGCACCGTGGCAGTTTTTAATCCTAGTATGCTGCCCACAGTGATTGGTATGTGGTCAGCCCCAGCGGTGAAATCTACTTACCTTCCCTACCGGTTCAGAAGCGCGTGATTTGCGCACGTGCCACTGTTGTGTGCGCTTTTTCACCCTCTGCGCATGCACAGAAGGCTTTGCGCATGCGCAGAGGGTTTAAAACAAGAAAATGGTGACGTCAGGGTGGGTGGGCTTTCACCACTGGTCAGCCCCAAAAATGTAAATTTAAAGTAAAATAAATATCCTTAAACTGTTCTGAAATAGCTAACTCTTTGGGACTTTCCTAAATGCCAGCAAGGGTGTTGCCAATGCAATCTCTGATGGAGCACTGATCCTAAAGAAAGGACCCACAAAGGATAACACATTCCATATGGTCCATGGTGTTAATGCTCCTTCAGAAATGGATTTGAAAGTGGTGGTGTCTTCCCCACCAGATCCTACAGGCTGGGCAGAATCCTCTGAGAGAAAGCAGCCCTGAAGATAGCTACTGAAAAGCAAAGAAAGGATAAAAAAGCAAAGGTATTAAACATTAAATGAAATTTAGCGTGTATGGCATACTGTAGTTTTGACTTACTGAGTCTCACTTCAATCAATTCCAACATTTGAAAAATGGCAGATGACTGTTGAGCAAGGAAGTTCTGAATAAAGGCAATTTGATCATTCCAGAGCTAAGCCCAGGAATAATACTCAGGATCTAGTCCTAGGATTAAGGATTTGGATACCTTCTTCAGTTTGAAGCATTGCAATTCAGAATCTAGACAAGTGCAAATGTTAAGGATAGCTTTATTCCAACTGATATACTGGTTTCAGAAGTGGTAATGCAGTAAACTGTTATGGTGAACAAAGGTTTTCCAAGTGTTTTATAAGTTCTGACTAAGAGTGGTGCAGTTGCCTAGAAGTGAAGAAGGCTGAGAGTTCAATCCTAGGCAGTGGCAAATGTTTCTGTATCAGGGCACAAAGAGAAAACTATCTGCTGTAAACTCCATGTAGGCGTCAGGGAGGGTATCTGGCCAGTAAATGCTCAGCTCCATCCAGTTGCCCCGAATAAAGGAAACAAAGGTTCATAAAAGTTTTAAAAAAAAGGTTCTGACTAACTTTTCCAGACCCATATTTTTGTGACTTATTTTTTGTTCCTTAGTACCTGCATATAATAACAGATAGATAGGCTTCTCCACATGCAAAAAAAAAAAAAAAATTAGATCACCAGTGCCATGATAAAAGAATTTAGAGTTTTCTATCAAACAAAGCACTGGTGAGACTGCAGCTGACTGAAAGGGAAACAGTGTGATTATTTGCCTTTTGATTCAGAAAAAAAAAGAAGCTTTGCATTGGTACAAACTCAGTGTATTTTTTCCAGCAAAGCAAAATGGTTGTGCACAGCCAAAAGCAGATTCTAAAGCAGCCACAGGAGCTGGGAAAAAAGATGTGGTTGCTTGAATGAGTTGAAAAGAGGTGCTTCATGCATATTCCTGTGTGTTGTAAACTTTCATAGCCCTAACATCCCATGCAACAGGATGCAAAGCAAGAGATTAAAAAACACTATAAATACTGATCAATTTCCAGGGATTTTTAGGGGTTGGGAGTGAGGGGAAAACTCCAGCACCTGGAAAACAGCAGTGAGGAAATTTTATACAATTCTTGGAATGGAATCCTGAAGTACAGAGGCTGTTACCATGTCCCTCACTCACCTAACATGCCAATAAGATGGTGTTGAAACCATGACTTTATGAAAACATCCTAAGTGGGAGGAGGGGATCCCTTAGATTAGAGGTGTCAAACTGGCAGCCCTTGGGCAGGATGTGTCACATGCTAGGCCACTTCCACCCCAGCTCCGCAAATGGGGAAAACGTCACAAAACGTCACATGATGGCAATGTGATGTAGCAATAGCAATAGCAATAGCAGTTAGACTTATATACCGCTTTACAGTGCTTTACAGCCCTCTCTAAGCGGTTTACAGAGTTAGCATATTGCCCCCAACAATCTGGATCCTCATTTTACCCACCTCGGAAGGATGGAAGGCTGAGTCAACCTTGAGCCGGTGAGATTTGAACCGCCGAACTGCAGCTAGCAGTCAGCTGAAGTAGCCTGCAGTGCTGCACTCTAACCACTGCGCCACCTCGGCTCCTTGACTTTATGAAAACATGTAGCGAGTTTGACAGCTGTGTCTTAGATTATCAGATACTAAAGACCTCAAAAGGAATCAAAATCTGTCTAAAGACTAATGATCTTGTGATCTGATCATATCAGACCACAACTGTCAACTGCTGTAATATAGAAGCTTTTTTTTCCAAATTCATATAAAATATTGGCAAAGTTTAAAGCTTTTAATCTGGACCTATTTTAAGGAAGCATCTTTTCCCTGTTACTCATTCTTTTTCAAGTTTCAATGAGAGTCCCCTCCTTCAAATTCCTGGGAGTCCATCTTGCAGAGGTGGGATTTAGCAGGTTCTGACCAGTTCTGGAAATTTTGGTAGCAGAAATTTTGAGTAGTTCAGAGAACGGGAAAAATACCACCTCTGACTGGCCCCTCCCCTGGGAGGAAATGGGGATTTTGCAGTAACCTTCCCCTGGAGTGGGGAGGGAATGGAGATTTTACAGTATCCTTCCCCTGCTATGCCCACCAAGCCACGCCCACCAAGCCATGCCACGCCCACCAAGCCACGCCCACAGAACCAGTAGTAAAAAAAATTTGAATCTCACCACTGCATCTTAGCGAAGATCTCACCTGGAGAAACAACACAACCCAGGTGGCTAGGAAGGCCCAACAGACACTCCACTTCCTTAGGGTCTTGCGGAAGAACAAGGTGGAATAACAACTGATGACCCCCTTTTACCGGTCCACAATAGAAAGTGTCCTCACTTATTGCATTACGATATGGTATGCTGGCTTGACAACCGCGGATAGAAAGACATTACAGAGGGTGATGAGCATGGCACAAAACATTATGGGCTGTCCCCTGACATCACTAGATGAAATTGCTAGGACTCGCTGTCTTAGAAAAGTGAGGAAAATCCTCAGGGACGACTCACACCCTGGTCAGCACTTCTTTACTCTCCTACCATCAGGTAGGAGATATAGAAGCATAGCCAGTCGAACGAACAGGCTGAAGAACAGCTATTATCCGTGGGCTGTCAGACTCCTGAATGCAACATAACATCATAAGTATGTAGTATGATAGACTTGCAGGGCCGGCGCAACATGTTCATATTGGTGCAATATATTATAATGTAATGTTACGCACATATATGTATAGAGGATTGTGTGTCGTTAGTATGATTTATTGGGTTAGGGATTTTCTTTCTTTCACTGTGAGTTTTTGATATGTATTTATGTTGGGGGGGGGTTGCACGAAGGGAGGCTCAGCCAATCTCATTGTACACATGTTGTGCATTGACAATAAAGGTTGAATTGAATTGAGTTACCTTTTGTATGGGAAGAAGGCAGGTGATGCTGTTGGGTACCACAATTGGGACAGTACTAATTTCCATTTCTGAAAGGAATACTGTGTAAGTGCCCAACTGTTTTACTTTTAGGATAATCTTTTAAAGGCATCCTCTCTTTAAAGAGATGTTCATATCAAGTCCAGTTTGAAGGAAGAAAAAAACTGTAAGAAAGGAACTCAGGGATCTTGACATTCCCCTTCTAAAATTAGCAGCTAAATAATAGATTAAATAAATGCCTCATCCAGCAACACTCTTTGTTAGCAATAGGTTTTCTCAGTTTCTCATATAAATGGCTACTTTAGCTGGGAGAAGGTCCTCAGAGATGAAGCTTCATGGTCAAATACAAAAGTCCTATATGAAATCCCTGCTTAATTTTCAGTAGACAATATAGATACTATAGCTAATAGTATTGATTTAATCAACATTGTAGAGAGAAATGCATGTATAAACAGTTGCCAAAAGAAAATACAGCTTTTATTGATTCTGGTTTAGATAGTAATAGAAATGAATCAATCTTTTTAGGTTTATCATCATAAAACACACAATTGTTCTGAATCTGAATCACTCTTGAACAGGAATTTGTTTTGAACTCAGTTTGATCTATCTCCCAAAACTTGAAAGGGTAGGAAATTATTCTGTTCTGGATGAAAGATTCTCCATGAGAATAGAGATTTGATATAAGATAATTTATACAGGTATTATTTAAATGGGCAAGTCTTTTTCCTATGTTTTAATTCTTTTCTTAAATCAATAATCAGGAATGAAGAAATCTAGCCAACCCATATGAAAGAAAGCTGTAACAAATTCAGAAATAGTTCCCTTATTGTCTCAGTAGCTAATTATTTAGAGAAAAATAATTTCCTGTAACAGCAAGAAATAAGAAACAGAGGGAACCCCCCCATGCCGCAATATTTTTCCACTTTCTGTTTTATCTTTCTTTTCTTATTTCTTTATCAAAATACCAACTTCTTCTCTTGCCTTCTAGCAATGGATCTTTTCTTTATTCTATAAAATAGGTTTCACGTTATGATTAAAAAGGAACAGATCTCAAAGATATTAGAGGTTAGCAATAGCAGTAGCACTTAGATTTATATACCGCTTCATAGTGCTTTACAGCCCTCTCTAAGCGGTTTACAGAGTCAGCATATTGCCCCCAACAACAATCTGGGTCCTCATTTTACTGACCTCGGAAAGATAGAAGGCTGAATCAACCTTGAGCCAGTGAGAATCGAACTGCTGAACTGCTGGCAGCAGTCAGTCAGCAGTAGCAACCTGCAGTACTGCACTCTAACCACTGCGCCACCACGGCTCATTAGGATCTATAGGATCCAATTAAGACAACAGGGTGGACATGATTGGTTCTCCAGGGCCTTGTGAGCATGTCCTAAAAGAAAAAAGAAAAATATCCAGATGTCAGCATGAGGACTATGAAGTTCATTTCCAGTCATCATGAAACCTTTGTTAAGGCCTCACAGATCACAATAATAAAATACATAAACTTGTAATTATTCTTAATAAAACTTAGAAAAAAATATAAAATGTAATAAAATAGCATAAAATACATTAATATAGTAAGTGTAATACACAGAGCAGCGGCAATCACCAAAATTTGTGCTAGATTTCAACCATAGGTACTAGACCAGGGGTCAGCAACCTGTGGCTCTGGAGCCGCATGTGGCTCTTTCATCCCTCTGCTGTGGCTCCCTGTCGCCGGTCGGCACCACAATTTTGAGAGGCGCTTCCGGTTGGGGGAGGGGGAAGCAGGGTGTTCCAGGAGGAGACTCTATGGCAAGGGGTGGGTTTTCCGGTCAGCTCCACAATTGATAGAGCTTTCGGTTAGGACTGGTAGAGGAAAAAGGATGCCACACTAGGATGAGACTCTATGGTGGGGGAACCGGACTTCCGGTCGGCTCCAGAATTGAATGGGGGGCTTCCGGTTAGGACCTTTGTGGCTCTTTGAGTGTTTAAGGTTGCCGACCCCTGTACTAGACTAATACAATGGATGATATAGCACAAAATTGGGTAACCGGGAAAGCTACATCAGGTTTAGGGTATCACTTATCATTAATTGAATTCATTGAATTACATGTTGTGAGACAAAAAAAAGAGGATGGGATAGGAGGATGAATAAGGAAAATAAGTTTATTCTGGTAGTAGTTTTGGAAACTACTATAGTTATAATAGTGTTGGGTTTATGGTGACCTAGATGTCACCTCATCATGAACAAGAAGATAATCCCATTATTCTTCCTCATGGACTTTGCTTCTGATGGCAGCGAGATAGTCATCATACAACAGTGAGAGAGGCTTTTATTTACTCTGTGTTGTTTCTGCTTTGCCAAGTGGAATAAACTAAAGGTATTATCTATTCAATAATTGCTTGAAATGTTCACATGACAATAGATCCGTAAGTACTTCAGCACTTCAACCAAGACCTCCTTCATGAAGGAAGCAACGAAACCATAACGGGTTTCTAGCATTTTTATTAAATCTCCTAGTTTGAGTGAAACTCTTCTACAAGTATATGTGTGTACCTGAGAGAGAGTGGTGGTAGGCAGAAAAGGAAGGAAGGAAAGGAGGGAGGGAGGAAGGGTGGGTTCTCTAGAGATCCCCAAGAAAGCCAATTCATAAAAAATCTTTTTCTACAATGTCCTATCAAATTCAAGTTTTAATATTATGTCTTCTATCTATTACTAGGGAAAGGCAAAGGAAATGGTTTCATAGGGGTTCCCAGGGTGCCACATCCCTTAATTCTACTTGTGGCTTGCTATACGTGCCACTAGGAGCAGAGGTGGGTTGCTCCCGGTTTGGACCAGTTCTTTAGAACCGGTAGCGGGAAATTCCCACAGTTCACCGAACTGGGAGCGATCGCCGGTTGGCCATGCCCACGAACCGGCTCTCTCAGCGGTGCCATAGGCGGCACCACTTTGTTTTTGGCTTCTGCATGTGTGCAGAAGTGGGTTTTTGGAACTGCGCATGCGCAACGTGCCCACATGACGCGGGAGGAAGTGAAGGTAAGTTAGAACCCACCCCTGACTAGGAGCCACACTGGAAGGATCTAATAGAGAAGATACTATAGCTGTAGCAGGAGATTAATGTTTAAGCAGCACACAAACTTGTATTCACATCTGGATCTCTTTGCAAAAGTGGAAATGATCTGAAAAAAAGGTGGCTAGCAGATTCAATCAATTCATAAAATGAATCCTATGCCTCAGGTAATGAAATTAGAAGAGTAGGACCAAGCCCTGCTTCCTGTACTCTCCAGGATCATTACTTTCCACCCCAATATTTCAGGGGTGGGTTCCACTTACCTTCCCCACCAGTTTGCATCGTGACGTTTTGTGCGCACGTGCGTGCGTTCCCTTGCGCAATTTTGCTTCCGCACATGCTCAGTAGCTGCAATCAGCCCGAAACACAGCTGAGCAGCTGATCAGCTGTGCTTCGGGCAAAGGAATAAAGGTCAGTATAAACCCAGGGGCGGGCGGGAGGGCCCTTTTTCAAGCAGCAGAACAGGAAAAACCTTCCCAACAGTAAAAAATTCACAAAAAATTCACAAAAAAAGATGGCGGCGCCCACAGACCGGCACCGACCAAACCGGATCCGTGATGTCACCAGCGGGTCGCTACCGGTTCGGGCGATCCAGTCCATACCGGGAGGAACCCACCCCTGCAATACTTCTTTCTGGTATCTCAGATCTGTGGAATATTTTGCAAAGCACTTCTCTGAACTTCTCAAAGCAAGGTGTTTTGTAGGTAAGAGCTAGGAACTGCATGACATAGATGGCTTACTCAAAGGAGATGCTGAAACTGGAATGTTTCTTTATTGTAGTAAGAAGACAGTTCAATGTGCTTACTGAACAGGAGCACAAGTGGGTTTCAGCAGGTTCTGACCAGTTCTGGAGAACCGGTAGCGGAAATTTTGAGTAGTTCAGAGAACCGGTAAATACCACCTCTGACTGGCCCCGCCCCTATCTATTCTTTGCCTCCTGAGTCCCAGCTAATTGGGAGGAAATGGGGATTTTGCAGTAACCTTCCCCTGGAGTGGGGAGGGAATGGAGATTTTACAGTATCCTTCCCCTGCCATGCCCGCCAAGCCACGCCTGCCAAGCCAAGCCACGCCCACCAACCGGTAGTAAAAAAATTTGAAACCCACCACTGAACAGGAGGTAATACTGTAGGTCATATTTGGAAGTATATAGTATTTAGATAGCTACTTGCAAAGAGTACAATAGCTCATAAAGGCTGCAACCTTAGCAAAATGAGAAACCCATAGGTTTTGGGACGTTCATTGGAGAAAGTTACAAATTAAGTAAACACTAAAAGCCAATGATCCAGCATCTGGCTTAGAGCACCATAGGGCCTTAACAAAACTTATTCTTTAGTTCCACCCCTGTTGAACATAGACATATGCTTCTCTGAGTTCTTGAAAAGTCCTAATTGTGTGTCATCAGTGATAGTATCTAGCCATCTTGCTTCTATCAGCCTCCTTTTTTTTACTGTTGTTGATTTTTCCAAGCATTAGAATATTTTCTAATTATGCTTATTCTCGCATTATATATCTGAGATGTTAATGTATTGATTTCCCCTCTATTTGCAGATGATCTCTTGCGCACATGTGCACATGCACATACACATACATATACACATGCACACACACATACACACATAGAGAACTATAACCAGAAACATTGTCACTTTTGGTTGTGGGGAAGGGTGGAGGAAAGATAATGTAACTGAATAGTAAATGTAAAATAATACAGTTGTGGCTAACTGTTAGACTGGCCACAACTTAAACCTCTAAACAGAAACAATTCTTGGCTCCATTTGTTGAGAAAGGTATAGTTTTATTAAAAATCAAGTGTATTGCAGCATTGCATAGCCAGAACTGAGAATTGCACGCTAAAACCCCTAAGTTCTACTCCCCCCTAACTATTCCCCACTGTCCACCCCACTGAAACCAATCAAGAGCATGCAAGATGTTTTCATAACGGTCAGTCCAAGTGCAGCTTGATTTGCGGCTCCCTCCTTCTTCCAGCTGGATGGCCTTGAGGCAGCATCTCAAGGAGGTACAGTCTCTACTTTTGCTTTCCCAAGCATCCCCTTCCTCATCCCCCCTTCCCCACAGTTCATGGCAGTCTGGCACCGCATAACAGCGAAACATAGGAAGCATAAGCTGGCAGTTGACAGTCATGCCACAAGTGTCCGTGTGATGCACCCAGTACAAAATCTGACTTTTCCTCTCTCTTTTCTTCCCTCCCTTTACACTGGGTGTTAAAACTACCCAAAAGTCCAAATTCTATATGAATGTTACCGACTGGTTCTTGACTCACTGATCTATGTCATCAGGCTTTAGCTGTATGAGTGCTTTAGCTTCTTGATTAGTGCTTCTTAATCTGTTATTTTTGAATCTGAATAATCTGTTATTTTTACAGTCCAAGGTATTCTCAAAAATTTTCTCAGCACCATCACCCAAAGACATCATTCAACTTTTCCTCACTCAGCTTTTATAGCAACATTTGACAACTGGGGAAACGCAACAATATGCCCCTTGGTTGTCAGCATGATGTCAGCGTACTGTCTTTGCACATTAATATTTTGCCTAAATATATCATAGTCTTTCTCCAATGAAGCATATGTTTCATGGCCACATTCGCATCCCTGTGAATTTTTGAGCCTGGAAAGATAATCTCTCTTTCTATCAAATTCTACTCTTTGCATTACTGTTGCATTAGATTGGCATTGTCTGTGACATAATCTTAGAGGGCTTTTTCTTAAAATATGAATATCTTTTAAAAAAAATACGAAGGAAGATCCCGGCTTCTGCATACTTCTTTCCACAGTTTCTCTGCAGTAATTATTTAGATAGAAGAACTACTTGTATCATTTTGCTTTTCCTCTGGAACTCTATTTTAATTTGGCAATTTTTCCTCTCTCTCTCTCTCTCTCTCTCTCTCTCTCTCTCTCTCTCTCTCTCTCTCTCTCTCTTCCTCCCCCTCTCCCCCCTTCTCTTTCTCTTTCTCCTTTTTTCCCTTTCTCCCTCTGTTTTCTTTTCTCCCTCCCTCTCTCTCTCTCTCTCTCTCTCTCTCTCTCTTGGCTTTTCACCTTTATTCAGCTATTTTCAACATACCAACAGATAATCATATTGCTCATTTTTGTTTTTTGTATTATAGAATTCTCTATTTGCGTTATCTTTAATGATGGCATGAATTTCAATCCAGAGTTTCTCAGGCACTGCATTTATCAGCTCCAACCTATTCTTTACCTTCACTGAATAATCAGAGTATTGCTGAGAAATCTTGTTGTCTGATATTATTGTTTTCTATAGTTTTAAGATATAATTTTGCAATACATTTGTGACCTGAGGTATATCTAGCACCAGGGTTAATTTTGGGTGATTAATATAGCTTCTCTATGTTTGCTTCTTTTGTATATATACAGTACAATATATCTTCATTACCATCTTGGAACAGAACAAAAATGTTACATATGGGAAAGGTATAACAACATAATAAAGTTAGTGAATGTCAACTCCTATATTCTAGGAGATATAATTGGCAGTCCACTGCAATGGAGAATATAATAGAACATCGGGGGGTAACTGCAAAAAGGTAAAACATTGCAATAAATAATTTATTATTTGGGTTCTGTCAGCTAATAAATAATCTATATAAAATTCCAAAAGCTAAATTAGCTTGAACTGAGAATCAGCAAATAATAGAAATAATAGAAAGACACCTGTGGCATAAACATTATTTTAGTTCAATTTTACCAAGGAGAAATTTCAGAAATGCTTAATATGGTATTAGAAGCAAAATAAGAAAGAATATGACTTAAACCTGAAAGGACCCCAACATCACTTAGGAAATATAAGCTATGCTAATGAAAGTCGCAGAGCAAGTTATTTGCAATCTATAGATGTGCATGTAGGCATGGCTCTAATTGCTTCTTGGTGGGATGCAATAGGCTGAGATTATATAATTATCATAAAAAAATAGCTCAGTTGGTGAAAACAATACACAGTACTTTTTTGGTAGCAGCACCTTGCTTAAAGGCAGCAAATGAGACACACAACAGATCAAACCTAATTTATATGCAGTTGTGCTTAATCAACTACCCATATCTATATGTTCTATTAGATCTGGCAGGAGAATGCTCCAAGTCCCATCTGCTAGGAAGCTGACAATATCCTTCCTCCAGATATTAGATTGGCCCTGACGCTATTGGTCATCCATAAAGCCTTGAAGACTTGGCTCTGTGCTTCAACCTGGGGCCCCAAATGCATGATTGAACCCATCTCCTGGATATGTTGAAAGTTGGACTGATGATTTTTCAAAATTCTTTTCTGAGCTGTTGTATGTTTCATATTATATATAAACTTTTAAAATAGTGTTAGCAATCCTGAATCATATACCTGAGTTGGGCGGTAATATATTGTAAATGTACTAAATAATAATAATAATAATTAAATAATAATAATAATAAAAAAAACTTGATTTTCCAAATTCAATTGGCAATTTAGATGG
>QLTV01002429.1:1001305-1011941 GCA_003457575.1 Thermophis baileyi
CTTCCTACTTTCCTTCCTTCCTTCTTTCCTCCCTCCCTCCCTCCCATCCTCCCTTCCTCCCTCCCTTCCTTCCTCAATTTAAAAATAATTGAAAGAAGCCACATAATCATAAAAATCAAGGATAGTATCTGAAGCTCAGAAAACCTCCTATTGTCATGTTCAAGAGCTCAATGGAAAGCCTCTATCTCAGGAGAATATGAGTCACGCCAATTGTCCTGAAACAAAGCAAAGCCTGCTTATTTAGTACTTGGGGTCTTCCTTTTTTTGTTGGAGGACCTGAATTGGTGGAGATTCTGAATGTTAACACCTGCAAAACAAAGCAACTCTATTAATAATTCCAACAATAGACATTTTAGAATTTATATTTCAGATGTGAACTTGAAAATTAAATTCTTGAGTATCAAATATTACCTGTAGCTCGGAGTGTAACAGACCGACTGACACATCTGACTTTGGAAGGTGTCAAGCATTCAATGTCAAATACCATGTCAATATCATGGTATATTGTAAAATATCATCACTTATTTCTTACAACTCTTGTCAAATAATATGCACTGCTGCATGGCATCTATTACATATTGCCAAATAATAAAGGATATGGCATGTTGGCTATCATATGCTATTGGATAATAAAAGCAGACACATCACTATGCTGCACTGGATACCAATTACAATTAAATATTGAAAGGTGGTTAATGAAATATTTAAATATTTCAGCAATCCTTAGAAATGTAAGCATTAATATTTTCAGAAAAGAAAACCGAGAGTATTATTTCAGCTTTTCTTCCTAATAAGAGTTGCTTCTTCAGTGTTGTGAGGCTACCATCTTATAGACCAGTGTTTCTCAATCTTGGCTTCTTGAAGGTGTGTGGTCTTCAACTCCCAAAATTCCCCAGCCAGCCACTCCCAGAATTCTGGGAGTTGAAGTCCACGTATCTTCAAGAGGCCAAGGTTGAGAAACACTGTTGTAGATCACATTATTCTTAATATCTTTGTATATTTCAGGTAAGACAGAGTGATTACATCAATATTAAATGCTGCAGCTGTGAAGCAACTTGATTTCCCCCCTCAGAGAAAGCAATTTCATTGTAATTTATTCCAAGGACCTCAGCTGGCTTGGTTTAGCTTTTTTGCACATTGACATTATAATGTCTACTCAATAAGGCATTTATAAATTGGCTCCTCTTGTGATTCATTTCAACTAGAGTAGACTTACAGTATTTGGAACATTTCCTCTACTCCTAATAAGTGTCAATTCAATTGGTTCTCAGAGTGTGTAATGGGAAGGAATGTTTAATAACCTATTATATTCAGCTGAAATGAACTGCAGAGCAGTGGTGTTGACTGCTAAAGTCCTTCATCTCTGAAGCTGCTGAATTGGTTCACACATGCATGTCCGTAGCATGGCAACTGCAACATCAGAAGACTTCCAGGCGTGAATGAGTTACAACTACAGTCACACAATAGACAGATAACTACAGAGATATGCAAGATTCAGTTTTCCTCCTCATAAAAGAGAGAGAGAGAGAGAGAGAGAGAGAGAGAGAGAGAGAGAGAGAGAGAGAGAGTGAAAGAGAGGGAGAGAGAGAGAGAGAGATATATAGAGTGAGAGAGAGGGAGAGAGAGAGAGAGAGAGAGAGAGAGAGGGAGAGAGAGAGAGAGAGAGAGAAGAAAAAGTTGGCATAAAACTTCTAATGAATAATACACCTGGAAACATAGCAGTCATTGCTATAATTGAAGCAGAAATAAAATATAGACTATTCTTTCCTAATCTCCTGTCCAAATACAAACTGGAGTTAGGCAAATTGAAAGCCACTGGTTTCTCTTTTTATTGAGATACTTTCTTTAAACTGGGAAATATGACCCTAAGCAGAAAGAAATGGGATCACAAAGACACAATACCTACAACTTTCTACAAGGTGGACTACAGATAGTACTCAACATACAACAGTTCATTTAGTGACCGTTCAAAGTTACAACGGCACTGAAAAAAAAAGACTTATGACCATTTTTCACAGTTACAACCTTTGCAGCATCCCCATGTTCATGTGATCAAAATTCAGATGCTTGGCAACTGGTTCATACTTATGACTGTCACAGCATCCTGGGGTCAAGTGATCACCTTTTGCAACCTTCTGACAAGCAAAGTCAATGGGGAAGCCAGATTCACTTAACAACCAAGTTCCTTGCTTATCAACCGCAGTGATTCATTTTACAAATGTGGCAAGAAATGTTGTAAAATGGGGCAAAACTCCGTTAAATATCTCACATAACAACATAAATTTTGGGCTCAGTTGTGGTCCTAAGTTGAGGACTGTCTGTACAGAATCCCACAGCTGATGGTATCCATGAGAGGTTTGCAAGATTTTAGTCCTCCTGTCTTCTTGATAGTGATATTAATACAAGGGTAGCAAAGGTCTTCCAGCAATTGATCTGGCCAGAAGGTAGATTGGAATGGATTTAGATCAGAAGTAAAAAATCAGAAGCTGCTAAGCTGCAAATCTTGGCCAACATAGCCAAAACAAATTATTCTTGGAAGTGTAGTTCAGTAAATCTGTCATACTTTACAGTGTATGTTATCCAGGAGTATTTGGTCTTCCATTGCTGCCATTCGAAGGTTTGGTCCATGATTTAGTTGAGCCAGAGATTCTTTAACCAAAACTGCTAGGCATCAGATGGATAAAGTTCTCAGATTCTCTCCAAACCAAGCTAAGGTCCTATGGAATTAACCTCGCAATGTTATCTGGATTGAGTTTTGATCCTGTTAGTCTTGAGGAAGTGGGCAAGGGTTCTCAGGACTGCAAGCTTGGTCACCTGTATGCTAGACCTATGACTCTCCTAGTTAACTAAGATTCCCCAAGATGTGACATGCAGGTAGGCTCTGGCAATACTGAATGCATTTTTGAGGAAGGGAATGGTCCAATCAATGTTTAAGGAAATGGTTTCTTGATAAGGGGACAAATCACCATTCTTAGACCCTCCTTCAGCTGTTTTAGACAACTTTCTTACTGCCCCTGAATAACATTTAGAAGTTGCAGTTAGTTCAGAAGACGGTGGTGGAGGCAATTATGGCTTTACCTTGAGATGCCCAGGTTGCATCTTTGATTTGCAGGTTTCACTGGCTTGCAGTAGGGTTCTGAGTGCAGTTCAACATGCTAGTTGTTATCTATAAAGCCTTTCAAGAAAAAATCCAGGGTATCTGAAGGCCTGTCTTCCTCCAATTGCTTCCAATTGTCCTACCCATCAGATAGAGCAGATAGAGGGACATATTCCAGGCTCTATCTTATAAGGAGTTGCATGTGGTGGAACCAAGGAAACGTGCCTTTTCTGATACTGTGTCTGGCCTTTTCCTTAAGATTAGCTTTGCCCCAACCCTGCTGGTCTTTTAGAAGTCCGTTAAGTTCTGGCTGTTCTCTCAGAAAAGGAGGTTGGGAGGTGAGGTGAATGTGTGTATTATTATTTATTTGCAGTGATGATCTTGGATGCCATTTTTATTGTGTCTTGATGTTTTATTATTATTATACTGATGTTTTTATTTCTATCCACCAGCTAGAGTTGCTTGGATGGGATGGGTGTCCATACAGATTGAATGAAGTAAAAAAAAAAAAATGTCTCTGTTGTAACTCAAAAACGGCAGTAGACAATTCTGAAATTCCAAGAAGGGTTTTCAAAGAGAGTCAACAATTCTGGCTGTTAGTCAACTGAAAGAGGCATACAGATTGGCCATGCTAACTGAATTTCACAATAGTTCTGGCCCATTCTACCAACTGTTCTTTTATCAGGAGGAATATTCATGGAAAACGTAAATAGTTCTGAGATTTTTTTTTAGCTATATAGGGGCTTCTGCAGATAGGCCTTTTTAACTCACCACTTTGCACTTAGTGTTCACTACTTATTTACAGCATATAACAATCATTTCATAGGTGTACATCAGGGGTGTCAAACTCAAGGCCCGGGGGCTGGATCTGGCCCGCGGGGTGCTTAGATCTGGCCCAGAGGGCTGCCCTGGAAACAGAAAAGGACCGGCCCACGGTTCCTCTGCCAGTGAAACTGCGCTCCCGAGCTCCGTTTTTGGCTGCAACGGCCTCCTGCAACCCTCTGCCAGTGAAAACAGAGCTCGGGAGGGCCGCATGCAAGGCCCTCCCGAGCTCTGTTTTCACTGGCAGAGGGTTGCAGGAGGCCGTTGCAGCCAAAAACGGAGCTCGGGAGCCCAGTTTCGCTGGCAGAATGCTCGGGCCGCCACAGGCTCCCCTGACACGAGTGATGTTGAGCTGGCCTCGCCCACCCCAGCCACGCCCACCCCGGCCTCTCGAGGTCAAACACAACCCTGATGCGGCCCTCAATGAAATCAAGTTTGACACCCCTGGTGTACATGAATATTTAGATGCATTCTTTAACAAGAATACGGGCCCATTGAAGGCATTCGGTTAATAATATCAGCCTTTCTCTCATAATTGGTACATTGATAAATAGCTTCTGCCTACCTACAAAGCTAAATTATGCAAACACTTTTAATACAGGAGAGACTTCCTTCTCATCATTACTGAGATGAATGCTCTAAACCCCATAGAGAAATATAGAATTGTATTTCTCTGAGCAATTTTTGCTTAAATTAGAATCTTAATCAATAGAACAGTGTAATAAAGTTACCGGTAGTAGATTAATCACAAAGTCTCTTTTGGGTGACTTCATACGGTAGATGCCTTTAAGAACTGGTATTTTGATTCCTGTCACTACTCCCTCTTCATTCTTTTTATATAACATCTATTATAAACTAAGAGAGGTTTAAATAATAAATGCTATATATCCATAAAAAAAGAATGAATAGCATATTCTTGAAAGTATAATAGGAAAAACAAGTCCTTTTTGTTATATAAGTTGCCCAGTGAATTTTTTTTTTCTCTGCAGCAAGGCAAGGTGTTCTATTCCAGAGAATAGTTAATCCCATCATAGCTCTCTCTGCTCCATGCCCAGAAGTTCCCATTTTTCTTTGGTGAAATATGCAGCCATCTCTTCAAGGAGAAAAGTGGTGTCTCAACACACTTAGTGGCAAACTGGAGGCAAATTCCAAAGACACCATGGGTATTCAGAGTCGCTCTTGCTACTGAGATGGACGGAATATAAATTAAATAAATATTGATTTCCCCTCTCTTTGAAGTTGATCTCTTGTGTGCACATCTGCGCGTACACACACACACACACACACACACACACACACACACACACATATATATATATACAGAGAGCTATAACCAGAAACATTGGCATCTCTGGTTCAGGGGTGGGTTCTAACTTATCTCGCTGCCGGTTTGCTTCCTCCCGCGCCACATGGCTGCGCCGTGCAAAAAAATACCCCCCCCCAAAAAAAGCCAAAAACAAGATGGCGACACATGCGCAGTGCCGGAAACTTGGCTTCTGCTCATGCACAGAAGAAAAAAAAACGGAAAAAAATTCCCCCCCAAAAAAGTTCCCCCCCAAAAAAATTCCCAAAAAAGATGGCAGTGTCCACGGACCGGCACCGATCGAACCGGATCTGTGACATCATCGTGATGTCACCAGAGGGTCGCTACCGGTTTGGGCGAACCGGTCCGAACCGGGAGGAACCCACCTCTGCTCTGGTTGTGGGGAAGGGTAGAGGAAAGATAATATAATTGTATATTAACTGTAAAAGAATGCAGTTCAGACTGTCAGACTGGCCACAATTTAAACCTCTAAATTGAAACAATCCTTGGCTCCATTTGTTGAGAAAGGTATAGTTTTATTAAAGATCAAGTGTATTGCAGCACTGCATAGCCAGAACTGAGAATTGCATGCTAAAATCCCTAAGTTCTACTCCCCCCCCAACTATTCCCCACCCACCCCACTGCAACCAATCAAGGCCATGCAAGATGTTTTCATAACAGTCAGTCCCAGTGCAGCTTGGTATGCGGCTGCCTCCTACTTCCAGCTGGATGACCTTGAGGCAGCATCTCAAGGAGGTACAGTCTCTACTTTTGATTTCCCAAGCATCCCCCTCCTTGCCCCGCCTCCCCACAGTTCATGGCAGTTTGGCACCGCATAACAGCGAAACATAGGAAGCATAAGCTGGCAGCTGACAGTCATGCCACAAGTGTCCGTGTGATGCACCCAGTACAAAATCTGACTTTTCCTCTCTCTTTTCTTCCCTCCCTTTATACTGGGTGCTAAAACTACCCAAAAGTCCAAATTCTATATAAATACTACTGACCAGATCTTGACTCACCAGATCTATGACACCAGGCCTGTATGAGTGCTATATGGATTTCTATGTTAGAGATTTTACTCAAGAGGCAAAGACCTTCTTCACTCAAAGTTAATTTAAATGCTGAACTGTTTTGGTGTTGAGCCACAGTCTACCACCAGGATAACATAATAGGACATCTACGTAATACAAGTGGTAGAAAGATGTCTCTTTGGATTTAAAAGAGTTTTTGCCACATAGGATCTATCCATATTGCTTTCTTAGCAACATTATATAGTAGGTTTGCCAATAATTGCCATTTACTTCTTACAGCATTTTAAATCCTCAAAGTATGAGCAAAAGTAGCAGAATGATTAAAGAACAGGTCATAATCTTTGAGAAAAACCGATCTTGTTCTTTTGGAATGCTTATGGTAAAAGGTCTGTGCAATATGAATCTGAACTAGTTAAGAGTTATGATCCAGGTCAGCGATTAAGATTAGTAATGTATTTTTTCTTATTGAAAACATTGGGAAAATAAATGCTTGGGGAACTTTTTTTTCTAAAGAAAGCCATATTATGAATTAAGACTTCTTTTAGGTCATGACTTTATTAAGGGAGATTTGCAACTTTTTGACCTTAATGCTTGATCATCCCTGTTGCTGTACATCGTTTTTCAACTTGTTTATTTTTGCTTTAATTCAATAGAGATAGATGCTTTCATCGGAAAAGAAAGGGGGGGTTGTCTAGTCACACTTGGTATGTTATATAAGCTGTACAATGCAATTTAAAACGGTACTATTTCTTGTCTTTGAGAACGAGGAAACAGCTCTTTTGTATGGTTTGAATGACATAATGAGATACTGCTCCAGGAAACACACAGAGCTAGTAAAGGACAAAGGAAGGTTATTTATTTTTAAAGCAAAGGATGAGCTAACGGCTAGAGATGCACCATTGCAAAGTAATTGGCTCACATTCATTTCTTGTATGATGTATAATTGATCATTGTCCCTCATCATGGCAGTAAGGGTTTGATTAGAACTGAAATAAGCCTTTATCTGGTGAGAATTTATATATGAAGTCTCTGAATAAGTCTCAAAATTCCAAGAAAGGTCAAATGCATGGACCATGTTAGGAACTATCCATCTCTGATTATCTCATCCTGTCCACAAGATCTGACAGGGTGAGCATGCTTTTGAGTCCCTTCCATGAAACAATGCAATCTGACGGGATCCAGGAAGTCTGCTCCTCTCTCACCATGCCTGCCTGTAAGACCATCTGGCCATTCCTATCATGCTCAGGAAATTTCATGTTCTGTAACCACTGAGCATGCCCAATCTTCAGTAGGTTATTTTGGGTTTTATTTATGGTTAGGTGCAGCGGTGGGTTGCTCCCGGTTCGGCCCGGTTCTTAGAACCGGTAGCGGCGGCGGGAGGCTCCGCCCACCTGCCCGGGACGCTTCTGCACATGCGCAAGCGCACATGCGATCCAGTAACAACGGGTTTTAGAACCCACTAGTGGTTAGGTGGTCGTTTATATATCCCTATCCCTATCTCTAATCTCTGTCTTCCAGAATTCTTGAGTTTCTCTTGAGTCCCCCCTCATACTTCCTTCTCCTTTCTCAATGGCTTTGTTTAGATTATTAAGCATCATCGTTTAATAACTGAGTTCATTATAGTTAGGCAGATCTGGTTCTGGTTTTCCATCTCTTAATGCAGTTCCAGTGTAGAACAAATGAAAACCATTTCTAGAAAAATAAAGAAATATCAATGTACGTTTGCCATGAAAAATTAAATGTGGTAGCACTTCTCTCAGTTATGTGTTTTTTAATATTTCCAGTTTTTATGTTATTAACACTTCTATATTGCTTTCTTTCACATGAAAAGGTATGGTATCTCAAAGAGCCGAGGTGGCGCAGTGGTTAGAGTGCAGCACTGCAGGCTACTTCAGCTGACTGCTAGCTGCAGTTCGGCGGTTCAAATCTCACTGGCTCAAGGTTGACTCAGCCTTCCATCCTTCCGAGGTGGGTAAAATGAGGACCCAGATTGTTGGGGGCAATATGCTGACTCTGTGAACCGCTTAGAGAGGATTGTAAAGCACTGTGAAGCGGTATATAAGTCTAAGTGCTATTGCTATTGCTAAAGTAGTTTATGGCTTAAAAGTACAGGTAGTCCTCGATTTACGACTAAAATTGAGCCCAACATTTCTGTTGCTAAGGGAAACATTTCTTAAGTGAGTTTGTCCCATTTTGCAACCTATCTTGCCACAGTTGTTAAGTGAATCACTGTAGCTGTTAAGTTAGTGACACAGCTGTTAAATGAATCTGGCTTCCCCATTGACTTTTCTTGTCAGAAGGTCGCAAAAGGGGATCACACAACCATCACAAATATGAGTCAATTGCCAAGTATCTGAATTTTGATCACATGACTAGGGGGATGCTACTATGGCCCTAAGTGTGAAAACTGGTTATAAGTCACTTTTTTTCAGTGCCGTTGTAACTTTGAATGGTCATTAAATGAAGTGTTGTAAGTCAAGGACTATCTGTAATGCTGTGCCAAACCATTTCCTGAATATTTCTTCGATATTTCTCTTCTAGTTCGATGGGAAAAGTGATTCACCAATATCGTTTCATGGGAAAAGGAAATGGTGAAATTCTCTCTTTTTTTAAAAAAAAAGTTTTTATTAAATACACATAAAAACACAAACATACACAAAACAAACAAACAATTGGGGGTAGAATCTCCCTATATATACAGTAAGCTTACATTGGATAGTATCAATAATTATAATATCCCTTAATACTTATATTTACATTTTATAAATTATTTGCTCTTTCTTTCTTTCCTTCTTATTTCTTCTGTTACATTATTATATACAATAATTTTACATCCTTCTATACTAAATTATCTTGAAAATTTTATCTTGATCATTCAAATATTGACAGTTTTGCATCTTATTCTACTTATTCTTTCTCTCTTTCAGCCATTCATAGAATTTATTCCATACTAAATAATATTCAGTTTCCTCTTTTTCTTTTATTTTCTTAATTTATCCATTTCGGCGCACTCTAGTATCTTTCGAATTATGTCCTCATCTTTTGGTATTTTCTCATTCTTCCAGAATTGCGCATATGTTATTCTTGCCGCCGTGATAATGTGTATAATAAGATACTGTACTTCCTTTTTGTATTTTTTATCGATTATGCCCAATAAAAATAGCTCAGGTTTTCTATCTATATCTTCTTTTATTATTTCTTTCAACCATATTCTTACTTTGTTCCAGTACTTTTTTGCTTTTGAGCAGGTCCACCAGAGATGATAATAAATGCCACTTTCCTTCCTACATTTCCAACATGTTGATGATGAGTTTGGGAACATCTTTGCAATTCTTACAGGTGGTAAATGCCACCTGTAGAACATCTTGCACTGGTTTTCCTTGTACGCCACCGACATTGTTAATTTCCAATTAATTGTCCAAATTTTTTCCCATTTTTCTAAATCAATAGTGTGTCCAAGATTTTTTGCCCATCTGATCATTGTATCCTTCACTATCTCTTCTTCCATTTTATATCTTATCAGAAACTTGTAAATTTTACCTATTAATTTTTCATCAGTGCCAAATAATATCCTATCAAGGTCGTTATGTCTATTCTGAAATTCATATATCTTGCTATCTTTGTGATATTTGGCTTGAACCTGTGTATATGTCCACCAGTCTAGGTTTATCCCACGTTCAATCAAATCTTCTCTAATCATCAAATTTCCTTGTTCGTCTAATATGTCTTTGTATCGTATCACTTTATCAAATGTTTTGGAACTTGGGTGTTTTATAGCTTCAATTGTAGAAATCCAAGTTGGAATCTTTGTATAGTGTTGCTTTTTAATGTTCAGCTAGATTTGCAAGAGTGCATTCCTAAGCAGATGTTTCTTGAAATATACATGTGATTTATGTTTTTCATCCCATATGAATGCATGCCATCCTAATTGGAGGTCATGTCCTTCAATTGTCAATATTCTCTTATTTTTTAACTCCATCCATTCTTTGATCCATACTAATGCTGCAGATTGATAATATAATGGCCAATTTGGAAGCCCAAGTCCGCCTCTTTCTTTAACATCCTGGAAATGGTGAAATTCTCATGAATGAGGGGTAGAATTCTTACATTGTGGTTGGGTGTGAGTCTGTCTTTTTATAAACCATCATTGCTCCCACAGTTTGATTCATTTTGATGTCAAAGCCATGCATCAGAAAGGAATTCTTATAACTGGGGCCTTTTCCATTTAGGACATGAAGGCAACTAGGAAGGCTTAAGATGAAGTGGTTGCAAAATACGGTAGGTTTCAAAGCACCCTGGGAGGGGGAAGAGAGAGAGAGGGGGGGAGAGAGAGAGAGAGAGAGAGATGATAGATAGATAGATAGATAGATAGATAGATAGATA
>QLTV01002429.1:1017103-1041679 GCA_003457575.1 Thermophis baileyi
ATCACCTGGCTTTTCCGGCAGCCCTGGGGCCAATTGTTGTTCTGATTGGCCCATGCCTGGTTGTTTGAATGTTTTATTTTAAATATAGTTGGGTTTTTTTTTTCCCCTTTCTTTTTTAAATTGTTTTTATATGTTTTATTTTTTATGATGTAAGCCGCCCAGAGTCCTTCGGGAGTTGGGCGGCATATAAATTTTATAAAATAAATAAAATAAATAAATAAATAAATAAAGAGTAGCATCAATTCCTCCATTACTCTCTGGCCTTTCTGAGTGGCAGACCCCCTCCTCCTCCCAATTAGAACATCTTCCCCTTTGAGATCTGAAAGCCCCCTCCCCTTTTAAACTTCTGGCAAGCACCGAAGGGCTGGTTCTTCCCCTAAACACTGGGATTGGGTGAGGTCACAGTTGTGGGTTGCATCAGGGAAGTGTGGATGTGGCCCCAAGTTTTTTTCCTTCTTCTTTCTGATTTTGGTTTTATTGTCTTTTTCTTGCTTTCATGATTGTGTATATAGTTTTTATTGGTTGAAAGCTGTCCAGAGTTTGGTTCTAAGTGGCAACCGTGCAAATGGTTTAAGAAAAATAAAAATTGGTCTCCGTGGTTTTGGGTTTAATTATTTTTTTCCCCTTGTTGCAAGGAAATGGGTGAGTTGCCAGCAACTTGGTGTTTTAAGTACTCCCCATTAGACAGCTGAAGGGGTTGCTGATGGCTCAAGGAAGGATGGTAAGGACCCTTGCTGCGCTTTGTAGTGCAACATGAAAATGCTTTTTTACGGTTGGAATGACAAACCCTGGCAGCCATTTGGAAAATGTCTCTATTCAATCTTGAAGGGAATATAAGAAGAATTCATTTGTATCAGTGTTTCTTAACTTTGTTAACTTTAAGATGCATGGACTTCGACTCCCAGAATTCCCCAGCCAGCGTGGGAGTTCAATTCTGGGAGTTGAAGTCCTCCCATCTTAAAGTTGACAAGGTTGAGAAACATTGATCTATATCAGGGGTGTCAAATTGGCGGCCCGTGGGCCAGATGCGTCACACGCAGGCCACGTCCACCCCAGCTCCGCAAAGGGAAAAACATTGTGATACGTCACGTGATGACAATGTGACACTGCGAGTTTGACACTGTTGATCTATATTAACTGTGGATATTTGCTTCATATAGAGATTTGATTGCTTCTGTCTCTTTATAATCCATTGGTATCCATTTGCCATCACTGTCCCTCAGTAACTGCTTCTTGAAGTTCTTGTCAGCTCCTGTTTGGGTCATTATTTAGCCATTTTGACTTTTGTTGGCCATTTTTTTTACTCTTTTGGTTTTTCCAAACAACAGGGTCTTCATCAGTGATTCTTGCCTTTGCATTACATGTCCAAAAAGGCTTAAACTTTAGTTTCATGATGAGTGCTTCCAATGAAAAGTCAAGTTTTATTTTATCAAGCATTATGTGATTTATTCTTTTTGGTGTCCAAAACATTCGCAACCATTTTTCCAGCACTACAACACACAAGGAACACTTTTGTTTCTAATGGTCCAGTTTTCACAACTCATTTACAACTTGGAAAACCATAGAACTGACAATACATTGCGGGTTTTTTGTCTGCGTAATCTCTCTAGTCATTATTTTATCTAGTTCTGTCATAGTTCCTCTTCCAAGTAGCAGACATATCTTTTTTCATGGTAAACATTAGCATCTCTGTGAATTTGTGAACAAAGACGAATTCTGTTATTATTTAAATGGAATAAATACTTTTTTTTTAAGACACATCAGCTTGATTTAATGATAGATCTTTGAAACAAAAATCTCAAATCCAGTGGGTTTTTAAAAAAATATCCCTGGTGGTCTGCTGAAGTCATTTGCTGCATTGCTTCTCAGCTAGACAATTCAAATGGACATAATAGAAAATATTAATTGTATTGAAAATATCAAGCAGTTTCCAGATTGTCAATTGTCCTGGATGTAGTAGAGCAGGAAAATAATATAAAAGCAATTTTACCCTCTCATAAATCCTTGGATAAGCTATCTTTTCTGCTTCAACAACCTACAATGGCAATAAAATTTGACAGTGTATTTCATGGAGAGATGAAACCAAGAGATGAAACTTAAGGCTCCAATATTGAACATACTGACTAGATAAATATTGAAGTGGGGACTTATTTCCAAGCAAACATGTTTAAGTATTATTTGAGATCAGTCCTTTTGTTACATCAAATGTTACATGTATCTGACATTTATAGAAGCATCCATCCATCCATCCATCCATCCATGTAGCTCTTTTGAATTTAGAATTATACTTGTGAGTATGTATGGGAACACCTCCTACTTCCCCCAGAAGCCCAGAAGTTATACTTTTTTATAACCTTTCCAGAGATTATAGAGCTACCTAGTATTAATCCCACTAGAATTGTCTGCTGTCCTCCAGCTGTAGTGAGACAACAAGCCCCGTAATTTTCTACCAAGTGAAAATTGTACATTCAGAGGGCACCAGGCTGTGGAAAGTCAGTTACAGAGAGACTAGCTTCTGATTCACATCAAGCGATACTGTGGATTTAACTTCTGATCTTCTAAGCTGGGAAGATCAATTCTGGGCCCTTCCTGATAGTTTTCCTCCTGCTTTTGCAGCTTATGTCATCAAGCTGTCCTAGCTGAACTTATCCTGGCTGAATTTATCCTGAATGTATCAGTGTACTTTCTACTTGATGGGATACAAGCAATATTATGTTGTCTTAAAGATAGACTTTAGAAATCTTAGCTTGCATGGAATGGAAGCGTACTTGAGATAAAGCTAAGTTTGTTTCTATTTATGACCTACGGCACTGGTCAAAATGTGTCCAAACTGGCCAGTAATGTCCTGGCAAGAAATGGCATACATTGCAAGATTTTGACTAACAACCTAGTCTACTCTTTCTTTTTCTTATTATCATGCATTCTATGTAAGCTCCGTTTGACAAAGCCATCATACTTTTCTCCATTGCATCAATTATGGCTTCCTTTCAAAATAGTTACTATCCCAAATGCCTGTGAAAAGAAACAGCTGCTGTCAGGGATGCTAATCCAGGTCTTTTTAAAACTGCAGGATGATGCCTTGTATTGGGTCAACCTACTGGCCCATTTAATCTGAATTGTCCTCCCTGAGGAGGAGCAGCTCTCCAAAACCATATGTGATATTTTTTCCTATGAAAAGTAGCCATTATAAGCACAGCTGTCCCCGTTGACAATTTTGAAGGCTGGTCAAAAGAAGCTGGAGGGGATTACAAAGATGCTCACCAATTTTTCTGCATCTGTTAGTTATCTAGACCTACTTTATCTTTCCATTACAGGCTAATTTCACTTGGTGCTTTAGAGGGGAAGTCGGAAGGACAATTGCTTTCTGAGATATTTGAACAACATACAGCGCAGAGATGGGCAGGTAGCAATTCTGTGCTCAGAGATTCCCTCCAACCTTTTTGTGTGTGATAAACATAAAAGGTTGGCTCAACAGTGACTACTTTGCTGGTGAAGTCTTTCCTCACTCAATTGCTGGGATCTTCTGCATGTAAAATGTATCTGTCAGACCTGCCCCAACTTGGTCCATTACAAAGAAAGACCCTTGACTCCATTGCGTAGTGAAAGATATATATTTTACTAAAAGCCAAGTGGATTACAGTAAAACGAAGCCAGAACTAAGTATTCACGTGTCAATTTTCCCCAGTTAACTTTTGCCCTGTTAGACCCCTTTCTGACCCTCTCCTTTGCAGGCCCATTCTGTCCAATTAACTTTTAATAAATTGTTTTGGGAACAGTCTCTTCCATGGCGTGCTAGTTGGTGGGCCATTAGCTGTTACATTCTGATCTCTGTAATTTGACCTTGAGCTGTTGTCTCTGGAAAGTACAATGAGCGGTATGGTTTCTCCTCTCCCCCAACTCCCTCCCCCCATACTCTATGACAGACTGGCAGATAACGTTTGCGAAGCTCAGCGTAAGATGGCAGTTCTGACAGTATCCCCCCTCGCTCTATCCCAGTCACTTTCCCACTCCCTGAAAATAAACATCCTTGCCTTGTTTTTGTACCAGTGAATGTTCTGATTCCATCTCAGAAATACGATAGAGGCTCCATGTGCTGTAGGAATGAATATGCATAGTAGCAATGCGGTGAAATCAGGCTTTGCTTGTTGCCTTTCATGGGTGGTGGAACAAATCTGCCATATGTATCTCCCCAGGTTGGAGGAGGATGGCTTTTGCTGACTTCCTGGTGCTGAGGGAGAAAAAAAATCTCTGCCATCTGTGTTTGTAGAATGCTTTGGAATATATCTAGGGCAGAATCTGCTGCCCCAGTCCAGCCCCATCCCACACATGTTCCTTCCACCTGATGTGCTCACAGTAATCTCCCGAAGAATATGCCTCCTCCTTTACCTCCCATCCTTTTCCGCTCCCGACTTTTCTTCCCTCGTCAAAAGGCAGCACACAATCTTCAGATTAAAGTAGACATTTTCATTTTGTCTCATTTTCCATCTACACTAAAACCACCCTGTGGTATTTTCTTTACATAAATTCAAATGTTAAGGTTGGAGTGGGAACAAAGGCTTGCTTATATGAAGAGCTCTGCTAATCACAGCTGTCACTCCAGTTCTTCCTGCTCCATTGTGAGAGTCCCTTCCCTCCCCTCCTGCCACTTGTCTCCTTTGTTTCATCTGCATGATTACTTTCCCACCTCCATTTCATAAGATAAGCCTCTTCAGGACTCTTTGAATCTTTGAAGTTTTCTTTCCTAGGATTTAAGAGACCCTGATCCTTTTTTTTTTTTTTTTACTTAACAAACATGAACAGCGTTGTTCTTTTTTTTTTTTTTTAATGTGCAATACTTATTTTTATGATTTAACCTTTGAGAGAAGCCTGGTTTAACCCAGTAAATAGTAGAGACAGCTCTCTAGGGATAATTTCAGGGGTTTCAGCTAATCCACAAATTCTTTGAAAATGAATCCAATTCTCGCTGACTTTTGCAATAGGCCAATATCTTTTAGTCATAAAGGGTTGGATAAGAACTGGGGAAACCCATGTCAAGTCCACCCTTAGCCTTGGGAGCTCAGTTGATTAGCCTAACCTACTTGGTATGGGGGGAAATTGGAAAAAGAAATGCTGTATATGCTGCTTTGACCTTCTAGAATAGGGGTGTCAAACTCAATTTCATTGAGGGCCACATCAGGGTTGTGTTTGACCTCGGGGGGCCAGGG
This sequence comes from Thermophis baileyi, assembly GCA_003457575.1. Classification (NCBI taxonomy): domain Eukaryota; kingdom Metazoa; phylum Chordata; class Lepidosauria; order Squamata; family Dipsadidae; genus Thermophis; species Thermophis baileyi. The sequence goes on from QLTV01002429.1 coordinate 1,022,308, forward strand.
TGCGCATGGCCAGGGTGGGCATGGCCAGCTCGACGTCACTCGTGTCGGGGGCCCGAGAGCTCTGCCAGCGAAAACGGGCTCCCGAGCTCCGTTTTCGGCTGCAACGGCTTCCTGCAACCATCTGCCAGAGAAAACGGAGCTTGGGAGGGCCACCCATGGCCCTCCTGAGTGCCATTTTTGGCTGCGACAGTGTCCTGCAAACCTTTGCCAGCAAAAACAGAGCTTGGGAGGGCCACCCACAGCCATCGCGAGCTCCGTTTTTGCTGGCAAAGGCACCGCGGGCCGGTCCTTTCCTGTTTCCAGGGTGGCCCCGTGGGCCAGATCTAAGCACCCCGTGAGCCGGATCCAGCCCCTGGGCCTTGAGTTTGACACCCCTGTTCTAGAGGAAAGGCAGGACACCAATCTAACAAACAAACAAACAAACAAACACATGCAATGCAATGCAATACAATAATATGCCCTCATATAGTTTTCCCTGTGGCAAGATTTGAATGCAATTACTAATTTTTGCTTCATTGAGGAAGCAGTTCTATCTCACCCTGCACTCAAAGTGACCAAGTGGTACCCCTGGAATTGTCATGATCTGTAAAGCCATGGGCTGCACTTGTCTTTAATATTATTTTGAGAAGCCAAAGATCACTAGATTGGGAGGCAGAGTGATGACACTGTTAGGTCCCTCCAGTGAATAAAGCCTCGTTCCAATGGATTCTGAATGAGGTTTCCTGCTTTCAATGTTCTACCTCTATCCAAATTCTTAATGCATCTAATTTCTTTATTAATTGCCAAGAATCAGCAGGAAATTGTATTAGCTATTAGTGGAAATGTGTTGTTGAATTTTTGGGGGTGTGATTCTAGGGGATTCTGGGGGGGGGAGAGAATGTCAGGAACTATGAGAAACTACGGGGTATGTATTGCCTCCTAAAGTAAGAACATCCATCCAAGTCAAGGTAGCACAGCATGGAGTTTGAGTTAGGGATCAATGACAGCTGCTACATTTATTTAGGTGTGTGGATTTTGAATATGCTATTCCATTGTAGAAGGCTTCCGGGCATTATATTAATGACCAGCAATTAATTTCCCTAGAGAGCAAAATCATGTTGGGACTGAAAGATGATGGGTTAACATCTCAATCATCATTCCCAACTCTGGTTTCCATAGAATCCACTTTGAATCCCTGCAGCATCCCTCTGGCACATTCAATAGCTGATACTAATTGGAAGTGTATCTGTGCTTATGCACATGCATACATATAGGCCAGGGGTGGGTTCCAACTTACTTCGCTGCCGGTTTGTCAGAATCATGTATAAAGTGATTGGGTTTACTAATGTATACTTAAACCATTAATCTATGTTTGTTGGTATTGCTTTAAATGTATTGTAAGCTTGTTTACTGTTATATAAAGAGAACAGGCTAGCTTGAGTCAGACTGACTGCCTGATTAACTAAAGAGAGTTCGTTTCTGCTCATGTTCCTGATACTGCTACAGAACTACAGAAAAAACTACAGACGCTCAAGGATTCTTCTATTATATTTCTGTAGAAGATTTATCTGCTAAAGATTAATAGCTAAGTGCTAAATTCTTATCTTTGTGTTAATATTTTTTTATTTTGGACATTGTTAGTTTAAGCAAGTGAATTATTTTTGAAGACTTTGAAGATCTCTGTTTTATTGACTCTATGATATCAAACTGCAACCCCACATTCTGATGCATATACTCATTTCCTTAACACGGTTCGCTCCCTCCTGCGCCACGTGGGCGTGCCTCGGCACGCGCATGCGCAGTAACAAAAAATCTGAAAAAAATAAAATAAAAAAAGCCGAAAAAAAGATGGTGACCGCATGCAAAGTGCCGGAAGTCGGCTTCTGTGCATGCTCAGAAGGGAAAAAATTTTAAAAAAAATTCAAAAAAAAAATTCAAAAAAAAGATGGCAGCCCCCACGGACTGGTCTGAACCAGGAGGAACCCACCCCTGATATAGGCACACCAGCCTGGATCATGTAGAACTGTTTTAATTCATGATGTTTCCAGGATCAGAATACAGTTTGAGTTGATCGACATTTCATTCCGTCATCAGTTCACAAAAATCTGCCCTTGAGCATTAGGAAACCCTCTCTACTACATGGGACATGATAAGCCTATGGAAGAAAGATATTTTCTCTGTATTGTTCTCTGAAACCTCAACAGAAGTCAGCCTCCTGCAAATGGAAGGATATAACCAGCTAACATAAATGTGTTTTCCCCTAGAAGGCATATTCAGAATGCATTTTGTATGAAAATGCATTGAACTGAGCCGAATCCAGTTGATTTTTATTTATAGATTGACGCATCACTTCAAGAAGAATTGATTGAGTAAGCTCACTTTTGAGTGCACGGATATTCATATGCTAATAATCTCTTTCATCTGGCTGCAATAGCTGGTTGCTTAGGAAAGTCCATTAGAATGGAAGTTTTCAGGAAAAATGCAGATTCCATATTTTACATGTGCTTGTTCAAGGGTGTTAGTGGGGGGAAAATGCTCTTGCTGTGACGCTGCTGCTTATTTTTCAGAGAAAGTGGACATTTTCCGAGTTAAGGAACCAACACAATTCTTTTCCACAGCTCAGAAGAAAAGGTTATGTAAAACCTGAAATGTGTTATATAAATCAGGATGTTTAGAGAGTACTGAGGCATGTTTTCAGAGTCTCCAAGGTTTAGACAAAGTTAGAATAACCTTCACGAAAGTCCTCTGTGCTATGTTGTTTTGGCACAGAAGGATTGTGACTTTTCCTGTTTTTGTGCTGTTACTAGAATGTAAGCATAATCATCAGTGGCAAGGTGGTCAATGCAGGATGAATCAATCATTTGGCTTTATACGTGTAAACCTTATTGCATTTATGCTGATACAGTTGTTCTATCTCTATTCCAGTCACTGGAAAGTGGGGCAATGAGAAAAAAGAAAGAGAAAAGCCAGAGAATCCGTTATTTAACTGCAGTCTGGGATAATATTTGGAATATTGCTTTCTGTCTGCTGGCTCCGAGTAATCTTGGAAGCAATTAACCTAGATTATTTATTTATGATAACATATCAACATTATTTTATACTTTTAAATCTTTCAAATTTTCTTTCTGCTGCATTTTAATGTCACAATTCCATTTATACTTAACAGTCACAGTTTAACACCAACACCAAATTGCTTGGAAGTACGCTGTGAAAGAACAAGAATAATCTATGCAGCAGAATTAACCGCTGAAGGACTCTTGTGTGAGTTCACTAACATTAGTACACTTTGCTGTCTTATTGTAGGAACCTGGTCATTTGTACAAAAGTCACTTCTGCACATTCTGTAGAAAGAATTCCTGTTGTTTCATGTTTCTAGCAGCCAGTAGCTGGTCCTCAACCTTCTTCATTAACCTCAGTCATTTTGAGCCAACTTAGATTGGTCTGCACGTAGAAAATCTAGTATATGTGGAAACTCATTTCTTACTTTTATATCCTATCTTGTTATTTTGCTTGCCAACACTTCTTGATGCTACTGCTATTGCTGTTGATGTATCTTGATTTGTATCTTGCTGTTGATGTATCTTCACTTCAATAGCACTTAGACTTATATACCGCTCCACAGTGCTTTATAGCACACTCTGAGCGGTTTACAATGTCAGCATATTGCCACCCCCAACTATCTGGGTCCTCATTTTACCGACTTTGGAAGGATGGAAGGCTGAGTCAAGACCTTGAGGCAGTCAGGATTGAACTCCTGGCTGTGGGCAGAGTTAGCCTGCAATTCTGCATTCTAACCATCATAGTTCATCAAGTTGTAGATGTGGTGCAATTTATTTTGTAAACAATCCTGAATTCTACTAGTCCTGCTTGTCAGAACATGTTGAAATACCATCTGAAAATTGTACGTCAATGCTTATCTGACACTGCTAGAAGTATTTTGGCACCAGTGGTATGCTTTTCCCCACTACTTCTAGACAGTTTTAATTTCCTTTTCATCCCAGTCAACATACACCATCTAGATACCATAGCTTTTCTTTTCCTTTTTAAAAAAGTTGTTGAATGTACTTGCTCATCATAGTGATGCCCTTTGAAATATTATTAGAAGGGGGGACTGTTCTCAGTTTTCCAGGAGTGCCATCTAGCAAATATTTCTTGCTTACATCCTATAAGAAAAATATAATTAAATATTTGCTGGTTGAAATTTTCATTTGCTATCAAAAATAATACTTTAAAGATGAAGTTATTTCCAATCCAGAATTCACAAACCAAGCACTTACAGATGTTTCTTGTTTTTTTATTTAATTATATCCTACCTTTATTATTTCTATAAATAACTCAAAGTGGCAAACACACAAAATATTCCTTCCTCCCATTTTCCCTGCAACAACCACCTGTGAGGTGAGATGGGTTGAGAGGGAGTGATTGGCCCAAAGTCACCCTTTGCCTGGATAATACATATATCTTTGGAGTTTACTGGTTGACTTCAGGCTGCAGTTTAAGGCAGGGGTCTCCAACCTTGGCAACTTTAAGACTTATGGACTTCAACTCCCAGAGTTCCTCAGCCAGCAAAGCTTAAAGTTGCCAAGGTTGGAGACCCCTGGTTTAAGGTTCTGGTTGCCACATGGCTCAGGACCGTAGGGATCCTGCTGCCCCAGTAAGATCTGAAGGATTGGTCCCTTTGGGTTCCCATTCAGAAAGAGTGTTATTCCCAGATACTATGAAGGTGAGTAGTTCCATTTCTGCCTGAAACATGTCAGTACCAACCTAGTTGCTTTTTAGAAAGGTCATTAAACTTAGATTTTTATGGAAGTCTTTGTGGTATGACTGAAATGTGGACTTCCCTGGGCTGTATATGGATTTATGTATTGTCAAGTCAGTGTTAGCTCTTAGTGACCATGGATTATTTTCTTGATGGTATGTCCCCAACCCGATGTTTCAGATCTTCTAATGGTGCACCAATCACTGCTGCTGCAATAGGTGGTGATTGTTGACCCATGGCATGATATATGAATGATTGATATGTTCTGTCACTTACTACTTTATTATATTTTGTTATTGGACATTGCTAGGTGGCTTGGAGTTCACCTCCATCTCTTGGGATAAATGCCACCACCTCAATGAATGATGTTGTGCAATTCCTGGAAAGTCAGGAGCTGTATTAAAAGGAAGGAAACCCTCTACAGAAATACATGTAATGTAGTCAGATCTCTTTGAAAGATGCACATAATTAATATACAGGCAGTAAATTAGGGTCTTCTGATTGTTTCCTCTTTCCAAAAAAAACCCCAACAATTTCACTTTCTCTGTCAGGCCTGGAAGCCATCTTTTACCTTTTTGTATTCAGGCCTGCCACATTTTCTGCTGTGGGAAAATGGGAGGGGGAATTGTATGGAGTAGGTGATATATAGTAGTCTAAACAACATTCTTTCCAGAAAGTCAAGGTTGCTGTGCCCGGCAGCTGTGATGAAGTAATGGGGAGGCATCTTCAGTTTTGGACGGTGCCTGATTGGATCGTGTGATGGACATGTGGGTGTTGGGCAGGGTCTTGAACTTTCGTTTGGGTGGAGAAAACCCAGAAGCTCTCAGATTCGGGTTTTCACAGATGTGCCAATATGACATCTCTAATAAATCGTAGATTTGAGGAAATCCAAGCCTCGGAGTTTCTTTTCGTTGGGGGTGTTACTTGGAATCCTGACATCCTCATTGAGGGAAAGTTACAACTGATCTACATAACATCTCTTCCACTTACAACCATCCCATAGTATATCTGTTCCTCTTCCGTCTTTTGGGTTTTTTCTTTTTTCTTTTTTTCCATAAAAAGAAAGTCTATTCAGGAAGAAAATACAGAACTGCATGGTATTTTTTTCTGCTTCCTAACACTAGGAGTCTTGTTATGTGTTTATTGGAATGCCAATGATTTATGTGAACTTTATTAAGGTATGTCAGTCAAATTGTTGGTAGGCAACCCACACACGCAGGAGAATCCAATGGAGTAATTTCCCTTCATTTGCATCATTTCAACCATAGGTATGGTGTAACTTATAGGTTAACAATATTCCATCTGCCTTCAAAGTAAAATCTTTAGCTTCTGGTAACCATTAGAGTCACTTTGTGCATTTCTTCAGAAAAAAAAATCTGTAGGTTGAGAATAAAAGAGGGCAAAACATCAAAAGAGAGAAAGCTCCATGTTTTTCACCTGCATACTATTTTTGCTTTTCCTATTAGATGTTTCCCCCTCCTGTTGTCTTTATGATGGGAGCTTCAGCATAACTGAAATACCCAATTCTATCCTCTTCTTGTAGAGTTTGCAAATGAAATAAAATTTCCAGCGGAAAAATAAATAACTCAATCCTCAGGCCACCAGGTTGCAACTACAGAGAGAAAGTAATAGGCAAGGGCTGTTTAATTCTTCATCCCACTCAAAATCTCCACTGTTTCACACCCTGAATATTTTTTTTGTTCATTAGATTTCCAAATATCTATTTTCCAGATTAAATGGGAGATGTTTTGGATACACTGAAAAGGTAACTCAGCTAGACTTTCAACTGGGACTGAAGAAATGTCCTCAGTTCTGAATATTCAGTATTCAGAATAACAGAATAACAGAGTTGGAAGGTACCTTGGAGGTCTTCTAGTCCAACCCCCTGCTGAGGCAGGAATATGTAGTATAGCAATAGCAATAGCACTTAGACTTATATACCGCTTCATAGTGCTTTTACAGCCCTCTCTAAGCAGTTCACAGAGTCAGCATATTGCCCCCAACAATCTGGGTCCTCATTTTACCCACCTCGGAAGGATGGAAGGCTGAGTCAACCTTGAGCCTGGTGAGATTTGATCTGCCAAACTGCTGACAGCCGGTGATCAGCAGAAGTAGCCTGCAGTACTGCACTCTAACCACTGCGCCACCGCGGCTCTTATATACAGTATGTATATACTGTATGCAAATATGAGAGAGATCGTTCTCTGTAGCTGTAGAATGGCTACAGAGAAGACATGCCTTTGAGGTCCACCAGAAGACAATGGAAGAGAAGAGACCTGGAGTACAGCTATCTCAGCTGATCTCAGGAGATGGGCAAATGCCCTCAAGGGAGGTGGTCTTATAAATAACTGGGCCTTGGGCCGTGTAGGAATTTAAATCTGTGCCATAGAGAACGTTATTGGTGATAACCAGCATTTTTTTAAAGTGGGTGAACTGAGGAATCTCCATAACTAGCCCTGCTACTACATTCTAACGGTTGGGGGCCACATGGTAGAATGGAAACAAAGTGTGAGTGAAAGGCCATCCTCTCTCGCAATCCCGTTTTCATTCTTTTTTTTCCCCCATGCTTTTTCTGACAACTTGTTTTCTTTCTACTAATCGACAGGCTGAGGGAAAACAACAGATGTATCTTACCAGAGGCCTGAACCAAAATTAGACTGAGGGCTGCATGTCACTATGACTCCAAGTTGTTCAACTTTGGGTTAGGGAAGGCACAGAGTTAGCAATTTCTTTCCTACAACTTCCCTGCATGCATGCCCACACGCGAACCAATCCTAAGCAGTATCTCATGTTTTCTGAGCCAGTTTGGCCTCATAGACTGTGGCTTTAATTCCCATGTGTTTTTTAATCACTCTTTTCAAATAACTAAGGCTGTGTAGCAGTCCCCCATGGTTCCCAATTTGTTCTCTCTCCTGACTGATTTGTGAAAATATCTATGTGTGTGCTTCTGCCTCTATTGTATTCCTTCCTAGATAAGTCTTGTGTGCTGTTCATAGTACTGTGTATCTACTTTTTTCATACTGGTGGTAAGATCAGCTGATTCCTCTCCTTCCCCCCCCCCTTCTCTAGGCAGTCACTGTTGCCCTATAGTTCAGTGGAAAAATGATTGCCTTGTAATTGCTTTTGTAGTTCCCAATGTGGCATAAATCAAGCCAGTCTTGGCTTCACATGGTCTTGTAAATAACATTTTAAGTCTGCTTCCCACCCTAAACTGTTTTTTCCCTAACTCCATTTCGGTCAATTCCATCCCTGTCTCCTTGTATATTTTTACAATCCCGTTTTGCTTTCTGCAGCATCATTTCCAAGCATGAATAATGGCAAGGCTGTCTTTTTCACCACTAATGGGCCACTGGGGGACAATTACTTACTGTAGGGGAAGGGGAAGGAGGTCCTTCTAGCTGCCCCAAGTTCTTAGAACAGTTTTTCTTACTTAGCCAGTCACTGGCCTTGTGCACTTTCTTCAGCCTGAGGCACATTGGAAACACATCTGTTTCTGTCTTTTCCTCAGCAAAGGGTGGTTTGTCCTTTAAAATCCATGTTCTAGAACAGGGGTCCCCAACCCCTGGTATGTGGACCAGCACTGGGCCACGGCATACTAGAAACCAGGCCATACAAACAAGCGAAGCTTCATCTGTGGGGTACGGGCAGAATGCAAAATCACGCCTCCACTGGTCCGTGGAAAAATATCTCTCCAGGGAAATGGTCCCTGGTGCCCAAAAGGTTGGGGGCCACTGTTCTAGAATATCTAGATCTGTTTATTGACACTAAAGTAAGCTGAGCATTCTACTCAGCCTTTCTCCACTTGTTGCTTTCATCTTGACCCCTTAAGAGAGCAAGCTTAAGATGTCCTTAGTTGTACTTGTGTGAAGAGTCTTCTCCCCCTTATTCCAATAGCAACCAAGAGTAGAATCAAGATGTATGGGTACTGTTAGCTTTTATCAACCATTATTTTGGAGGTCAGGTGATTACAATGAACTGAAACATCTATGAAGATCAATCATCCAGGTCATGGTTGTCCCAAAGGTGGCTTTCCAAAAGACAACTGGACTTTCTTGGGGTGGGGGGTTTATTTTATTTTTGCTTGAAAACATTTTGCTTCTCAGAATGGAAGAAGCTTCTTGGATGAAAGTGAAACATTTTCAGGAAAAAAACAAAGTCCAGTTGCCTTTTGGAAAGCGACCTTTGGAACAATGTACAGAAAGACAACAGAGAGGCTGGGAACATTATTTATATATATCCCATTCAATTCAAGCCAATATTTTTGCTGAATTCTTCTGAGTGAATCAGGGCCTAATGAGACAAAGAACAGCTCTATCCCACTGCTGTTTTCACTCCTTAAGTAATAGTCTGAAGGTAACCTGCAGTCATCTACCTCGACATCAGTTAAAAGGTTGAAAATTATCACCTGAGCCAAGCAACTTTCTCCCCAACTGGAAAAAAAAATTTAAAAAATGGAGGGAGGAATCTCCTCACTCTTTCCTTTCTTCCTTATTCTTAGCTGATGCTCTATTCCAGGGCTGTCAAACTCGCGGCCCGCAGGCCAGATGTGTCACGCACTGGCCACACCTACTCCCGGTTTAGCAAAGGGGTAAAAAGTCACCATACGTCACGTGACCTGCTCTATTCATATGTTTGCTGATGTGTAAACGACCGATTGCAGATGGGATGGATGAGCTGAGGAATGCCAAGTCACCATCCCTTTGTTCAAGTTTAAAAGGCTGATGAAATCCTCAGGTGAAGCTACAGCAGCTGCTGAATCTCTGTGGGGAGGGGGAAACCAGAGACCCATCAAGTAGGCAAATGGGAGCTCCATCACTTTCTGACAAATGCTAGATTCATTATTGTTTTCGAAGCACTGCAGCTGAGCTGGAAATAAACCACACAGCTGAGGGATTAGACAAATGGGATGCTGATTTAGGAGTTGTATAAAGACCATATGCAAAGAGTCCAAAGGAAAAAGACACTCTGGAAGGAAATAACAAAAGATAAAAATTATCAAGCAGCCAACAAAGCTGGTTCTAGGGAACAGAAGTAATTAATGAGTAAATGAGGCCTCCTGTAATTTTTAAGCATTTTAATATTGTTGTTTTTTAAACTGGTAATCACCTGCCTGACAAAGCATCTGCTTCCAGTCTCAAATTTTATTTCCTGAGAAGTCCTGGGAATAAAGAAAACCCATGAATCTGATGCTTGTCATTATAATACAGCTTACTCACTGGTCAGTAGAAAGATCTTAGCACTGTCCATCTCTTAAGCATGAACCAAGAGGTGGGTGGAAAAAAAAATGGGGCGCACAGGGAAATTTCAGGAAGAGTACCAGCTGTGAAAGAATAGGGCACATATTTTGTACATGTCTCTATTTCTACCTGGAGTCTGGATTTGGTGTGTTTGTTTTGCTATGTAGTGGAGGGGTGTAAAACAGAGAAATCCTGCCAAAGCATTTTAGACTTGTCTCTGCCTTTACAATAAGCTCCACCCATTTCCCTTGATTCCATCTATCCTTTACTTCCCTAACTTCCATAAGCCTCTCTGGACATCGTAGAGCCTTTGGGGTGGCTTTGATACTTATTTTTACGCATTGGTCTAGCAGTATTTCACAAATATATCTGTTACAGGTACAGTAGTCCTCAACTTATGACCACAATGGAGCCTGGAATTTTGGTCCTAAGTTGTGGTACAGTAAGTCAAAGCACCACATGACCAGACTTGATTTTATGGCCATTTTTATGGCAGCCATAAATTGAGTGACTGCAGTTGTTAAGCAAATCCTGTGGTCTTTAAGTGAAACCAGCATCTGCCAGAAAGCTGCAAAAAATATATATCACAATTGTGGTCATGTGACTGCAGAATGCTGCAACCAGTCATAAATGTGGGCCAGTTGCCAACCACCTGAAATGCAATTGTGTGATTGTGGGGAAGTGGCAACCATAATCTTGAATGTGATTGTAAGTAGCTTTTTTGAAGTCTGTCATAGCTTCAAACAACCAGTCATAAATTGAGGAGTACCTGTATATCCAACTAAGATGAGAAAATAAGGACTCAATGAAGTCTATTCCAAGCATCATTTTAGCCATTCAGATTTAAAGCCCATTCTATCATCAATTGTAGGGTTTGCAACTCAGCTAAAAATATTAAGCTGGCGACATGACAATGGAAAATGTATTTGGATAACACTGGCCCTCCTCACTACGTAATGGAGATGAGCAAAGCCCCCTAGAGTTGGACAGGACTCAACAGGGAAATCTTTACCTTTTTACTCTTTAGTTACATCCACAGCATTGTACAATCCCTAAAAGAACCAGAGCTCAGGAGATAGTAACGGCTTATAACTGGGTCAGGATAGGCCCACTGCTTTGTTAGATAAGAACTCGGGACATCGTCCGGGGAAAATAGGCAAGTCCAAAATATCATAATTGATTGCTGATGATGAAGAACTCCTGCTGCCCAGACTGCAGTTTTAAAAGCATAACTGTCTGGTAGGTAATATATTGTATTACTCATTTTGGGAGGAAGACTTGAGCGGCTTCTTCTTAACTTGCAGATCTGCTTCAGTGCTAATTGCATGTATTAACCACTCTGACAGGGTCATTCAGATTTAAATAGCAAAGCAGAAGAAGGAGGCTCTTGAGGAAAGTGCTGCTGAAATTTCTGTACCTTTAGCATCCTTGCTTTCAAGTTCAAATGAACTTCTTTGATGAGGAAGGCTAATCTACCTCACAGTAATTTTGGAGACTTTTCAGTAATTGGGGGAACCAAAAAAGAAGATGGCCAACATTTTCCTACCATTTTCCCAGACCAGTTGGTGGAGATGACCCCTTGATATCAGTGGTTGAGGTCCAATTCTGAAGCCAAAAATAGGAACTTTGCTAGGAAGTGTTATGTATAAGAACAAGACTTGGGGGGGGGGAAGGCTTTGGTGTTTGCAAGATTGGTAAATTCTATGTAGCAAGAAGTCTTCAAAGAAGAAACATTTTTCTCCTTTAATCAGTGGTATGGTTTTTTTTGAAAGGTTTCAGTCAAAATAGTTTATTCCATGGAGCACTTTCATATAAGATAAGAACGGTTGCAGGAACTGGGCATGGCTAGTCTAGTGAAGAGAAGGACCAGGGATGACATGATAGCAGTGTTCCAATATTTGAGGGGCTGCCACAGAGAGGAGGGGGGGTCAACCTATTTTCCAAAGCACCTGAAGGCCAGACAAGGAACAATGGATGGAAACTATCAAGGAAAGATTCAACCTAGAAATAAGGAGACATTTTCTGACTGAGAACAATCAACCAATGAAATAGCTTGCCTTCAGAAGTTGTAGGTGCTTCATCACTGGAAGTTTCCAAGAAGAGACTGGACAGTCATCTGTCAGAAATGGTATAGGGTCCCCTGCTTGAGCAGGGGGTTGGACTATATGACCTACAAGGTCCCTTCCAACTCTGTTATTCTATTCTATTCAATATACTGACATGAATGAAAGCATTTCTGACTTCTGAACTTGCATTCAGCCATGACTTTTTTTTCTTGTCTCTTCACAAATCCACGTCAATAAACAAACTTTGTGCTAGCTAGCTGATAAGAAAAACTGAGATTAGAGTTAATTCAGTTCCTCACAGGAAAATACTTCTTCTCTGAAAGTTGCACTGGTTTTTATCTTGTTAAAAAAATCATTTATTGGGCTGTTGGACTGCATGAAAGGTAGAATTTGAAATTATGGGAAGAAATTTTGGAAAGAGAACTGGGAGAGAGAACTTGATGGAGGTCTGAGAGACTAGAACGGATTCAAACAGAGATGAATGCTGGAAACTTGGTGGTTTCAGGAAGGAATTGGTTAATCTAAACTGAATTGGAGAATATTATATTGATAGAGTCTTGTCAGTTTAATAGAAATTAGTTGGAAGATGATTGTATAGAAATGTGGGGTTAAGACTCAACATCCAAAGAACAAGATGTGCCATGGGACCTTGTCTATCTTTTACAGATAGTCCCTCTGGATCTGAAGATGATGGAAGATAGCAATAGCACTGGCACTTAGACTTATATACCCCTTCATAGTGCTTTACAGCCGTCTTTAAGCAGTTTACAAATCAGCATATTGCCCCCAACAATCTGGATCCTCATTTTACCGACCTCAGAAGGATGGAAGGCTGAGTCAACCTTGAGCTAGTCAGGATCGAACGCCTGACAGTGGGCAGAGTTAGCCTGCAATACTGCATTCTAACCACTGCACCACCATAGCTCAAAATCAAATATTCTATCAGAGGAGAGAGAGAGAGAGAGAGAGAGAGAGAGAGAGAGAGAGAGAGAGAGAGAGAGAGAGAGAGAGAGAGAGAGAGAGAGAGAGAGAGAGAGAGAGAGAGAGAGAGAGAGAGAGAGAGAGTGTGAGTCTGCCCAAATCTGCCAAGGTTATTTTTTAGTTCTAAAATAAGACATAAATATAGAATAGAATCCCAACTTTATTATTGCATTTTTATTGTACAGCAATTAGAGCCACTTTTTCATGAGATGGGTGGTCATATAAAGCTGATCAATAAAATAAACTTCGAATAGCCATAGGCATGTGCATGTGCTGTAGCTTGCAAACATATACATAATTAAAGAAACCTTAGGCTAAGATAACCAGTAGTAGAGAAATAATTCAGTCGTAGACAGATAATTCTGTCTGCAAGGCAGTTTAAAAGTCAAGACCCTGTCTTTTCAGGAGGATAAGGATAGAATTTGGGCTATAGAAAGCAATGCAATTAACTAGTTACAAATTCTGGGGGAAATGCAGGGGTAAAATGCTCCCGGTTCGCTCTTACCTGTCGGTCGCCGTAGAGCCAGTTGCCAAGGTAGTGCGAGGAGCCGCCCACCCGCCCGGATGCCACCCGGACGCCGCCATTTGGGTATTTTACCCTCTGCGCATGCGCAAAGCATTCTGTGCATTCGCAGAGGGTAAAAGAACTCAAATGGTGGCCTCCCTAACCCTACCTTGGCGACTGGCTCTACGGTGACCGACAGGTAAGAGCAAACCGGGAGCATTTCACCCCTGGGGAAATGAAACTGATTTCAATTAGCTTGATATTCCAATTAGTTTATTCGTAATACAGAAAAAAAAAATCTGAAGTGCTGTTTCTATCAAATGCTGACAACCTGCAAAAGTTCCAGTTGCAAACTGCAAATATGCATCTGGAATCTGACACAGATCACTGGCATGCAAAAGCAGCCCTGTGATAAGGCTGAGTAAAGCAGTTGCTTCAAGTTAAGAGATATTGGGTGGTAGAACAAGAGGTTGGAAGTGAAAGTTGCATAACAAATTCCTGCCAATATTCCTTACCTGAGCTTTCTGCTTTCAGTTCCCTGGACTATATCACCATTAGCTTTCATGGAGGGAAAAGGAAAGAGAGAAATTATTTTCTTCTTAGATCTGAAGTGGCCAACAGGTGAAAGAGAGAGAGAGAAAATACTCGAAAGGATCCCATAGACTTGAACGCTGGGCCCAAATAGCATGAAATTTAACCTACAGTAACATATAATCCTATTTCTGGGGAGGACAGAAAAAAGGCACAATTATAAGAATAGGGAGATCTAGCTTGGTAATTTTTTTAAAAAATATATTATTTTCCCTTCCATTCAATCAATTGTCAGAGACTGTCTGGACAAGTCCCTGCAGTTTTCTTGGCAAGGTTTTTTCAGAAGTGGTTTGCCATTGCCTCCTTCCTAGGGCTAAGAGAAAGTGACTGGCCCAAGGTCACTCAGCTGGCTTGTGCCTAAGGTGAGATTAAAGCTCATGGTCTCCTGGTTTTTAGCCTGATGCCTTAATCACTACTAGTAATAGCGCACATGAAAGAAGCCAGCTACTTTGGGATGAATTGACAGGAGCATAGAGTTCAAATCACAGGAAGCAATAGCCCCATTCTATTCTGCCTTAGCTTGGAATGACGTGTCTAGTTCTGGCTTCACAGTCTAAAATGGAGACTGAAAATCTGGAGTGAATAGGTTACTAAGTTGTGATTAGGACAAGCAAATCAGTCCTATGAGTTAACTGGATCTGTTTAGCCAACAAGCAAACAAAAAAGGTTTGTCAGGAGATACAGTATGACTCCAAGCAGCTAAAGGATATGCAGGAGGGAATGAAGATATTCTCTACTGAACCACAACCAAGCACTAGAAACTACAGAGAAGCTAATGTAGGTGTGATATTAGGAGGAATTTCCTGATGGTTAGTGCTGTCCACCAGGTGATTAAGTTGCTTCATGAAGTGATGAGTTTTATTTGATACCTTCAAGCAGAGGCCGGATAGCCATCAGTCAACATGTTTTAGCAGATCCTGCACCTAGCAAGGGTTTGGACTAGGTGATCTTTGAGGTCTTTTCCCATTCTGTGATTGATGTCTTTATTAAGTTAGGGTAGGGTTTCCCCACCCTGACCAATTTTAAGATGTGTGGACTTCAACTCCCAGAAGGGATCTAAACCAAGGCAAGGATCCAGAAGTCTAACATGAAACATAGATCAGGCAGCTACCGGTAGCAGCATCTGGAACAAATCAGATCCCCCTGGACTGTGTCTCTAGAAGTACAATCCAAGTTGTCAGGCCTCCCACAACTGGGCACAACCAAGGAACAAAAATTACACAATGATATTCACAATGATATCTTTAATACTAGTCAGGGTTAAATCACAGTCTTGGAAACTATAGTCAGAATTTTCCAGCCTCTTTTTTTGATGAGTTAATTAAGAAAAAGTCGTTTTCCTACATCATAGCTGTGATAAAGTATAGCTGTGTACAATAATGTCAAGAATTTCAGGAACGAGTTACTTGTATTAAGGATCTTATTTATATGATACAGATGGTTTTTTTAACAATTCAAAATTGTTTATGAGAATTGGCTGATTATTCATCAGCAAGATATATAAAAAAAATCAATATTCAACATCTTAGATGGGCAACACCACAGCGAGGCCAACAGATTAAACATGAACCTCCTGAGCTCAGTGTCTGTCTTGTCTGCCATTTTTGTTACCTAGAATGTCCCACTTTAGTATCATTTCTGAAACACTTTATATACTGTAAATATACTATAAAGCTCTTGCAGGTGTACCAGCGATGCTGCATGAATGTTAATTTCCAGATGTGACCTGCATTCATTTGAAAGAAGAGCTGGAAGAGATATCCTTGCTTTTCTTTAAAAAAAAAAGCCATTTAATGAAAGCAGACAAACTAAGGAGAAGAAGTATTTACTAATATCCTAGATAATAATGGTTACAAACAGAGGATGTGTGATCTTCCTCTCTCGTGTCCTCTTTGCCAAAAACCGAATATTCATGAACATCTGGACTATGGTAGTTAGATTTGGAGGAAGAGAAGGGTAACCAAGAACCAGATTGTTGGAAATAAAAACCACAGTGCCCATCTTTAATTAAACTTTTCTTTGCCCATGCTAGTAAATAAAAGAAGCAGGATGATTCTGTGATTATTAGAATGCAGAGCAATAGGGCGGGGAATGCCAACTTGACTTCTATTAATTTATTAATGCAGGCTTTTGCACATTAGACATTATATGTGAATTAACATGGTAGGCACTTGATACACTTTGGATTTTGTTCTGTTGCGTACTATGCACAGAGGGCTGTTTTGAAGATATAAATCTTTTTTCAAAGTTCAACTCAGTCAAAGCATTTATGGGGTTGCCCTTTTTTATTGGAGGTGAGGATACTTGGGTAAGACCAAGAGGTGCTCACTCGGATCCTTTTCCTGAATGACTCCTATTCCTAGCAAGAACATCCCCATTGCTCTTCTATTGACCTCCTCTTTCTGGGCCAAGTTTCCACAGCTGGCTAGAGAAGAGGAGGGCAACCACTTACATGTTGCAAGAGAGAGAATATACAGATATCTGTCCAAGTAAAAAAGTATGCAGATCTTAATAATGTTTGTTTCTGCCAACTGGATGTGTAGAAACAAGTTTAAGGAAACAATGCTATCAAAGTAATCGATTGAGATGAGTGAGGTCCATGTCTGATCTTCTATCAGCTACTAAATACTGGCGGTCAACTTTAAGTCCAATGACTACTTTCCTGTCTTATGTCCTTCGACCTCCAATCCCAAGAAAATAATACATTTATAAGCATAATGGAATTCTGAAAAAAATGAATAACATGGGTAATTGAAGCCTTGCAATTAATGCAATTTCATCTTACTGATAGAATATTTGTAGTTCAGGGCTGAGCTGTGAAGTCCTTGGTGACTTTCTGAGCTTAGTTGTTTTCTTGCAGATGTTTCATTACCAGTCATTTGGTAATTAGTTATTTAGGTAATTACCTAGTTTGGTAATGAAACATCTACAAGAAAACAACCAACCTCAAGAACTCCACAGCAATTTCACTTAATTTTACACTGCAATATGTGGGTGGTTTTCAATTTTCTTGGAGGGATGGGAAGGAGCCCCCTTCGAGGGCATTACTGGAAGCCACCTGGATAAAATCGAATAAGGGGGTCCTTGGTGCTCTCTGAACTTGCTTGTTTTCTTGCAGACGTTTCATTACCCTAACAAGGTAACATCACCAGTGCTCAATCCAATCCAATCAGTGCTCAATCAATCCAAAAAACCCAATACGTTTCTTCTCAGCAGACAGAAGTCTGACAACAGGACTTAAACAAGGACAAAGCAATATTAAAGAATATCAACTTTTTGAAACATTCCATTGCAGATCTCAAAGTAGCCATTTTTGGGGGGGGAATATATATTTTAATAGCACAGTCAAGGAAGAGGCTGCTGAACTCAACATATATGAAAGGTTCCAGGCCATCTCAAAAGGTCTCAACAAACACAATACTTTTTAACATGCTACAATTGTTACTACTAATCCATTTTATATGTAACTTGCATCTACCTAACCACCCTTGTTTTCCTTCCCCTTCTCCCCTACTTCACCCCAATTTAAATGGTGTGGGATACAGCGACATCAGATGAGCTTTGTAATAAAACTTGTTGGTCTGAGAAGTGCTATCAGACTCATTCTGATTTCCTACACACACACACACACACACACACACACACACACACACACACCGCCCCACCCCTCCTGCGTTCCCCAAATATACTTTGGAGAGCTAGGGGTGCTGCTAAATAGATTTAGAGGATCGTGGGGACTGAAGTGGGGAAGAGCAGAGAAATTCATGTTTGCAATAATGGAATTAATTTCCTTCTTCCAAATGCAATCAGAGATTAATCTGCCTTGCAATTTGCAGTGGGATTCAGCTTGCCCCTTAATGACGGAGACCCTGACAAATTTCTGGTACTGAGCATATTGGCTCTTAGCTGGTATTCCAAATCAACATTTAAAATCATCGTGTATCCTCTATGACTCTTCTGTTCAGGGGAATATGATGGGTATATGCTGCAGTTTGGGGGGGGGTGAGAAATCATGATTAAGAACATAAGTGATTCTGCAATTCTGGCCCAGCGCAGTAATTGCTTTTACTTCAGCATAAGAGATTAATTTTCCAAGATATTTTTTTTTTGCCATATTATTTCCTATTTGAACTTATTTGTGTTTCTGAATACTCTTAGGCCATTTCTGAATAGGTTGGACATGCAGGTTAATGCCAGGATGTACCAGACAGATGAAGTCATCAAAGATTTCAGATTGATTTTTTTTTATTAAAAGTGGAATGAATAAACATATATTGGAAATGCCCCTCTAACCAGAGTTTGGGCTTAAAGGAATATCCCTTAGAAAGATTAATCTAAGAACAGTTGAAAAACAAGGAGAGGCAGAAGGGAAGGAGCAGATAGCATATGGTAATTCCGCACATCCAAGAAATATAAGATCAGAGCTGAAAAATTCCAGTAAAATGTTAGGATTATTAGTAACTGTTTGCTCCCCTCTGATAGTTGCTTGGAATTTTGCAGTCTAGCTAAGGTAACTCTAATTTAGGGCTTCTCAACCTTGGCAACTTCAGATGAGTGGATTTCAGCTCTGAAAATTAGATGCCCTCTTAAATATTATCTTGTGTTTGTTAGCCTTAATGCTATTAGAACATCTGCTATAAAGGACTAGTAGAGAAGAGGGTAGCATCCGTGGTTGGAAACAGTCTTTCAGCATATATAGTATGCACTGCTATTGCTTCTCCTACAGCTTGGCCCAAATTATTTCAGATCCTGAATTCAAAGAGTGAGGAGGAACCACTACCAACACAGAGAGAGAAGCTCCTAGACTTAGGAGATGACATCTTATGTAGAGAAGTTATTCATGTATATTTCAGTGGACTTTACTTCTGACTGATATGCACCGATGCTATTTATTTATTTATTTATTTATTTTATAAAATTTATATGCCGCCCAACTCCCGAAGGACTCTGGGCGGCTTACATCATAAAAAATAAAACATATAAAAGCAATTAAAAAAAACATCTATATTTAAAATAAAACACTCACACAACCATGCATGGGCCAATCAGGGCAACTATTGGCCCCAGGCCTGCCGGAAAAGCCAGGTCTTAATGGCTTTATGGAAGGCCAGTAAGGTGGGGGTAGTACGGATCTCGGGGGGAAGTTGGTTCCACAGAGTCGGAGCGGCTACAGAGAAGGCCCTCCCCCGCGGTCCCGCCAGCCGGCACTGTCTGGCCGACGGGACCTGAAGAAGGCCAACCCTGTGCGACCTCA
>QLTV01002429.1:1059318-1094650 GCA_003457575.1 Thermophis baileyi
TACATATCATCTTTCTACTTTATCTAGTAGTAGGTTATGGTCTAATTTATCGAATGCCTTACTGAAGTCCAAGTAAATTATATCTACAGCATTCCTCTGGTCCACTAATTTTGTCACTTTGTCAAAGAATGCAATAAGATTAGTCTGGCATGATCTGTTCTTGACAAACCCATGTTGGCTTTTGGTTATTACTTTGTTTGCTTCTAGATATTCGTTGATTCGTTGCTTATCTTTTCCAGAATCTTCCCTGATATTGAGGTCAGGCTGATAGGTCTGTAGTTTCCTGGATCTATTTTTTTTTTCCTTTTTTGAAGATGGGAACTACATCAGCTCTTTTCCAGTCCTCTGGAAATATTCTTCCTTTGCAAGCTATAGTTTGTTTATCTGCTAACTTATGGAGATGAATTATCGGTAGCGCTGCTAATCATTTTGACTTAATTTAATAGCTCTCTTTTCTTTAAAAAAAATAAGCCATCAAAGGAACATCTGCACTTTACATATTCAAACCAGGAGGATTGCTTGAAAAGTGTTGTCCTGAAATAATCCTTTAAATCTGTTTGAAATCCCACCTAATTTCTTTTCAGGTTTTTCACTTATTCTTATTGTATGTTTTGCTGGCCTAAAGAATGTACCCCTAACCAACTGTCCTTTTGCATGTGTATATTGAGTTTCATCATGATTTCCGTACAGTGGTTTAATTAGAATGCAAAGCCAACCAGAAAAGGTGTAGGGACCATTCAGGCAAAGCAATTACTTTTGGATCCAACAGACGAGTAATTTCATAGAAGACGATCTGACCTCTCTAAGTCATTTTGCTTGTGAAGTGCATCCTTAATGCTGCATAATTGAAATGACACCTCATCGCCGCAGGATATTTTCAAGACTGAGAGTCTGTACATAAGAATCAAAGCTGAAGGCAGAGGATTTGATAGATTTTTGTTTTGTATTGTGTTTTTTTTAAGCCAAAACTCTTTATTCTAAAGGATTTCTAAAATGAGGTGCAAGCATTTTATTATTTAGCAACTATCGGCATTCCATTTTCATGATAGAGTTCCATAGATTGGAATGCAACCCTGGCTGGGAGAAGATGATCATAGAGTTGCACACATTTATTACAAAAAGTGGCATTTGCGGCTCAAGGTCACAACATGGTTTTGGTTGTCATAGAGGTGAAAGAATCAGATCCTGTAAGTGCTCCTGGCACCCACATACGGTTCTTGGTGGGGAAAGATACCATGGGCAGGTGCCATTTAGAGCCTTTCCCAAATTGGGAAAAGCCTGGACTGGTTCCTGGAACAATTCATTCATTCCATACTCATTGCCCTGGTGGTGCAGTGGTTAGAATGCGGTATTGCAGGATAACTCTGCCCGTTGCCAGGAGTTCAATTCTGATGAGGCTCAAGGTTGACTCAGCCTTCCATCCTTCCGAGGTCAATAAAATGAAGACCCAGATTGTGCTGACATTATAAAGCACTCAGAGAGGTCTATAAAGCACTATGGAGTGGTACAGATAGTCCTTGACTTACAACAGTTTGTTTAGTGACTGTTCAAAGTTACAACAGCACTGAAAGAAGTAACATGATCATTTTTCACAGTTTATTTATGACCATTACTGTGTCCTAAGATCATGTGATCCCCTTTTGCAACCTTCGGACAAGCAAAGTGAATGGGGAAGCCAGATTCACTTAACAACTGGGTTACTAACCTATCAACTGAAGTGATTCACTTAACAACTGAGACAAGAAGAGTTGTAAAATGGGGCAAAATTCACTTAACAAATCATTTATGTGTATGATTGCATATACATTATAGCTAGTCCTTGACTTACAACTACATGTTTAGTGACTGTTCAAAGTTACACGGCACTTATGACTCTTGCAGCATCCCCATGGTCACATGATCAAAATTTAGCCACTTGGCAACTGATTCATATTTATGATGGTTGCTGTGTCCCAACATTATGTGATCCCCTTTTGCGACCTTCTGACAAGCAAAGTCAATGGGGAAGCAGGATTCACTTAACAACTATGTTACTAATGTAACTACTATAGCGATACATTTAACAACTGTGATGAGAAAAGTTGTAAAATGGGGCAAAAACCTCACTTAACAACTATCTTGCTTAACAACAAAAATTTTGGGCTCAATTATGGGTTGTAAATTGAGGACTACTGGTACCATGGGCTTTAAAGATGAATTCTGCATTTCTAATGTTTATGCGGCAAAGCAGGAGAGTCTAAGGGATTAGATGGTTTGTAGTGTTTCTTTGCTTTAGGAGAAATTAGCCCTTCTTTCCTCAGCTCTATCATTCACCACCTGGCCTGATATTTAAAACTATTATTTGATTTAAAGGCTGAGTGCAGCATTGGCCAGAATGGGTTCTGGCATGATGTCATCTACCCTAAAGCAAATGTTGACATTCAGCCGGTATCCTCTCTGATTATAACAGAATAACAGAATTGGAAGGGGCTTTGGAGGTCTTCAAGTCCAACCCCCTGCTTAAGCAGGAGACCATATATCCTTTCAGGCAAATGACTGTCGAATCTCTTCTTAAAAATCTCCAGTGATAGAGCACCCATCACTTCTGAAAGCAAGCTGTTCCACTGATTAATTGTTCTGTCAGGAAATTTCTCCCTATTTCTAGGTTAGCTCTCTCCTCGATTGGTTTCCATCCATTGCTTAAAGCCTCTGTTCTTTTTCTCCTCTTTCTGTAGTATGGCATTAAGAAGAAGGAGGAAAGAGAAGCAGAGGCCCAAGCCGCTCTGGAAGCAAATGCAGAAGGCAGCCTGACGCGTCCCAAGAAGGCCATCCCGCCGGGCTGTGGGGATGAGGATGAGGAGGAAGAGGAAAGCATCCTAGATACCGTTATTAAATACCTGCCGGGTCCGCTCCAGGATATGTTTAAGAAGTAAACTGCAACAGACTGCCAGCCTGTCCATGGACAGTAAAGCAATGGATTTCTCATTGACCAATGGGGAATTTAGACTTACCACCACCTCTCACGCCCCTTCCCTTCCCATGCTCTGCTCCAATCCCAGCCATTCCCTTGAGCCCCACCCTCCCTTCCATTCCTGATTTTGTACATCCTCACTTCTAGACGATGCCTCCAAAGGGATGGAAAAGATTAATGAGCTGCAGTCTACACAACTTTTTATTCTTATTATTATTCTAAAGCCATAGTTTTACATGTGTTTTTAAATGAAAGGACAGGTGTTTTCTTATGCAGAGAAAGGGAGAGGGGCACATTTGGTTTGCCTCTTCCGGAAAGAAGAAAGCTTCAGCCAAAGAAAGCTACAGGTAGCTTCTCCCTGCCCAGGAAAAGTCTAAGAAGGAATTAGACTGTCCCCAACATCACAGCGTAGGAGAGAGAAATAGCAGAGTGAAGGTAGTCGTTTTTTAGTCTTGACAGTCTCTGGGAAAAAAAAAACCATCCCTGTTTCAGTACAAGTAGTCCTCGTTTAGTGACTGCCTTGTTTGGCGACCGTTCAAATTTACGATGGTGACAAAAAAGTAGCTTTGCGACCAATCCTCGCATTTATGATCTTTGCAAGTTTGTAAAGCAAAAGAAAGCTGAAGGAAGATTGTAAGCACAGTTGCGGGTTCACGTAACGACCGCTTTGCTTAACAACAGAATTGCCGGTCCCAATTGCGGTTGCTAACGAGGACTACCTGTAATTTGTATGATGCCTATGAAAACATTTAACTGTGTTTGTTCCTTTCCCTTTCTTTTCTTTTTTATTCTCCTCCCACCTCGTGATTTTGTTTGCCCTCATCACATACCGGTACCTTAAGACATAAGAAACATACTGTATCCTTTTTTGTTGTTGTTGTTGTTTTACTCTGTCACTTCCTCTTACACACAATCCACATATTATGTTTTGATTCCTGATTGTCTGGGATCATTCATGTGATTTCTCAGTGATGCATTATCCTCAGTCTCCATTTAATTTTTTTACCCCCTCCTATTGTCACTGGGGGGGCCAAAACTATTGATCATTGTCCCAGTTAATATATCTTTTCTAATCACTTTATGAGGTTAAGCTCAGAAAACTGAAGTAGAAGTAGAAGCCAGAACCAGATGGGAAGGGAATGAGAAGGCAGAGCAGCAGAACCTCTGGCAAAGGGGTGGTTGTAACTTCAACAAGAAAAATGGAATATTCTCCAAAATACAACTCCAAGAGAAATATTCATCTCCATGAAATAACCTTTTTAATCACAACATGGGTGACTATTCAGCTCTGTCTTTTATCTTCTAAATGAGATAAATTAGTAGCTTATACATTAGTAGTAAAGTATAAAAATTTTATGGAAGAGAGTAGTCAGAAATATGCTTTACTCCAAGTGCATATGGGATAGAGAGGCCCACCTGTACTTTTTCAATAAGGATCAAAGCTCTCAAAATCATTTTGGCAACTCACTTTTACTGTGAGAATAGCCATAACGAAGAGTTAATACAAATGAATGCATTTTAAGTTTAAAAACTGTTTTCACATCCTATAGCTTGTTTTCCCCTTCTAGCATAATCCTAGGGGGGCCATGAAGAGCCAGGTTCAACTCTGAAAGTCAGCAACATCCCCAGGAAGGGATCCAACCAGTCAGTGTGAGGGAAGTAACCTTATGTTGACCCCACTTCAAGCCCTGTACCTGGTCCTGGGTTGTGACATCAGACAGACATCTAGCGGGAGGCCCCTTTTGCAATTTTGATGAAAATGGGAGTTGTGGCCACCCCATGCTAAAAGGACAGTTACATAATCCCGGGGGGGGGAGAATTCATCTGGTTTAAGATGTCATAGACAGGTAGTGTGTCCGAGCTTCTGCAGGTTCCACATATATTTTGATATTTCAATACAAAACACCACAAAGCTAGGGTTACCAGATATCTGAACAGATGGAAGGGGGACACTAACAAGTGGAAAGGAGGACAAATGAGAGGAAAGGAGGACAGATTAATTTTTATTTTCTTGACATCTACAAAATCAGTACAGTGATAAACTGCAAAAAAAAAAGGTGGGGGAGACTTTCCCTTATGTGTGTATAAAATCACCTTTCCCAGCATTAGAAATACTCTTTCTTCCAATCACAGAAATGGGCTACAGCCCATTAGGAGGCAAAAATATTCAGCAAGTAACTGATTAAAGTCTTGTCAATTTCAGGCAGCAGCACAAACCCAGGAGGGACTTAATTAACTAAGGTCATAAAACTGTGCTGGTTAACTTGTTAGAACTCATTAGAGAAACTGTTCTTGGAAGAACAGGTACTGAAGCTCAAATACTTTGGCCATCTAATGAGAAGAGAGGACTCATTGGAAAGGACCCAGATGTTGAGAAAGATAAGGTGACAGCAGAGGATGAGATGGTTAGATAGTGTCATTGATGCATTGAATATGAATTTGGGCAAACTCCAGGAGACATTGGAGGACAGAGGGCCTGGCGTGCTATGGTCCATGGGGTCACAAAAAGTCAGATACAACTTAGCAACTGGAAAACAACTATAAAGCTGCAGAGAAAGCCTGTTAGATACTCAAAAAGCCTGACAATATTTGATTTTAAGACTGTGCCTGCTGGATGGAGGACATTGAACATAGACAAAAAGGAGTTCATGTTGTTCTTTTGTTGGACAGCTGATAACTCTATGCAAGCTTTAGTTAACAGGCAGATAGAGTTATCCTGTTAAATTTCTCTCTCTCTTTTTTTTTTCAACAGTCAATCGGTGTGTTAGCTACTAAAGTGAGCTATGAGAGGCATAGCTCCTTAGAGGTGTTAAAAGCTGCTTCACTGAAGTTTGAACTAATCCTAAAAAAAAAAAATTCAAAGTCCTTTAACAATTTAAAGCCTGAGATCAATTTGTAGGCCAATATTCCATGTCACTGGTCACAAAGAAGCCAACATATTCCAGATAAATACATATTATTAGTTATATTATTATTGTACATGTACAACACATAAATTTCCATCCAAAGAGAATAAAAGGAACCAAATGACAACAATGGTTCATACTGATTCAGAATCCAATTTGCATTGGCTTAGGTCAGTTATCTTTTGCTTAGGCTGCCCATAATAATAATAAAAATCCTTGTTTTATGTCTGATAGCCACTTACTGAAACTAAGCACACTAAAGCCTGGTTCAAAATCAGGGAATGGCTATAGTTGAGTAGCTCAGTAATATTATATGTATCTTTATTTTATTTTTTTACAATCCCAAATTCAGTTCCTGACCTTTTAATTAAGAATATTTGTCTATACTGTTTGGTGCTATCTCGTGATCATCTGGATGTTTGATGATCATCTGGATCATCTGGCAAAACTGCAAAAGATTGTTCTACATTGCTTCTGTTCTCTAGTGTCCTGGCATCAAGTCAAACTGTCATCAATCCTGCCCACGATCAGAACTGGAACTACCAATATTAGCCCTTTGAAGTTGACCTGATCAGGAAACGAGTCTAGAGTTTGAGCAGAACATTATTAATTGAAATAGACTCTTGTTTCTCAAGCTCAACAACTTTAAGATGTGTTGACTTCAAATCCTAGAATTCTCCAGCAGCATGATGGCTGGAGAATTCTGGGAATTGAAGTCCATACATCTTAAAGAGGCTGAGGTTGAGAATCACTTAGTTATCATAACAGTGTCTTACAATCCTGACTATGTTTTTTTCCTTTTTTCCCCTCTTATATCCCAGGAATCTCGGAGGATTCAGCCTAATCCTTTCTCTGTTTTTGCACTGGTTGTTGTAATCATCTCTGAATAGTTTCCTAAAGGTTTTCTTGGTGTGTGTGTCCCTATACCTAGCCTACACCCAGTGGGAAAAGACAGTTGTGTTGTTCACTTTAGAATGGGAATCAGAGCAGGGCCCCATGATCTGCAGCATCATGTGATAGTGTCACTTTTTGTATGACTACAGCCTATATAGGGAAGACAGATGTGGGAATGACTATAATGTAGAAGAAATGTATTTTTACATTTAGGAAAAAAAACCCTTTCCATATATGTTTCTTTTTAACCAAAAAAAAAAAAAAGCAAAAAAAGCCAACATGTCTGGGAATCTCTTGGTGTCCCGAAGTGAAATATTTTGTTTGGGGGAGCATTCAAATAATTTCCTGCCCTCCTGTTAGCCAAAGTAACATTATGTGGACCCAGATTGTTGGGGGCAATATGCTGACTCTGTAAACCGCTTAGAGAGGGCTGTAAAGCACTGTGAAGCGGTACATAAGTCTAAGTGCTATTGCTACATTGCATAATGGGCTACGTATGGCAATAAACTTAGTGAATAATACAGCTTATTAATGGATTTTTTAAAAAGCGTGAATGCTCAAAACATCTTTTTAGTCTTCCTGATCTCTATAATAAAGCTTAGTGGGGAATCATCCCAGCAAGTTTTGTCAGGAAATAATGTGCTTAAGTGGTGAGTGGTGCAGCCATATTGAAACTTTTTATTTTAAATTATAAAGATGTTCATTATTGAGATTACAAAGTTGAGCACAGCATTTCTAAATGGGGAAGGGAAAGAGGTCATTGTGCTGTTTTCTTTTAACGTGCAATCT
This sequence comes from Thermophis baileyi, assembly GCA_003457575.1. Lineage (NCBI taxonomy): Eukaryota > Metazoa > Chordata > Lepidosauria > Squamata > Dipsadidae > Thermophis > Thermophis baileyi. The sequence goes on from QLTV01002429.1 coordinate 1,066,858, forward strand.
TGGCAACCCCTCTTGTGAAAAGAGATCAGTTTCCAAGACAGGAATTATTTGAGCAGAATTCCCTTGACAAGTTTTTCCAAATCCTTCATATGTGTTGACATTACTACTCATGGAATTCTGAACTAAGAATTAGTTGTAGCCCCACTTAGTTGTAGTTCTATCACATTGGGATTGTACCCGGTTAGGCAACCGGGTACAAAGAAAAACGGAGGTTTTAAACCTTGTTCGTGTTCTGTTCAAAATCTGACTTTGAGCACTTGATTCATTTTTTATTTCTTGTTAATTATTTGATTTCCATTTCTAACAATAACAGTATTTCCCTCATGTCCCAGTGACTAGGTCGGGGAAATAAATTTTCCATTTAGATAATTCCTCAGTCACTTACCATAAGAGTTTTCTAACTTTTTCAGGCTATATTGCTTAAACAAAACTATTAGTTATTTTTTTTTTAAAAAAAATCTAGAAATCCTGATCAGGAAACAAAGTTCTGGTGATGGAAAATTCGTTGCATTCAATTTTTTTATTTTATTTTGCATTTAGCCTTAGAAACTGTTACATTCTCATAGAACTCCAGAACACAGTTTGAAAAACCCTGACTTATAACATTTTCCATTACAAGTTTTAAAAGGTAGTCTATAGAAACCATAACAAATAACATTTTTTTAAAAAGTGCAGTGTTATTGACAGGAATGCAAGTATATACAATACAACTACCATGATAGAAAACAACATTCTAGGCCTACGAATCTTAAGGTCAAGAATGACACATTCCTTACCAGCTTTTCAAAGCAATTGGGACCCACATAATTTTTATTCCTACAGACTACTTCTTCAAAGAGTCATTGAAACAATCCAACCCTTTGGTCCCAGCATCCTCATTCCATCAGAAGGAAATGCTCAATAGATGCCTTCATGACAATCTTCCCAAAATCATGCAGGCATCTGTTAATTTCAATAGATTCTTAATATACTCAGATGGGGGATTGTCAAGTGACAGATGCATTGCTTCATGCTTCTCAGTTTAGCCAGCAACTTCAGCAAAATTCAGCATCTTTTCCTATTTTTCCAGGCTGGTATAAAGCAGTTACCTAACTTTATTTCCTCCTTCTTCCTTCTCAGATTTAGTTGAAGGCTCAGGCTGCTGAAGTTCTATCTTTAGTATGAATGCAAGAAAGCATCTTTTCATGCACTATTTTAATTGATTTGAGCTCCCCACGTGAATCTTAGAAAATGAAATTTTGCAAAGATGACAAAAAGAGTTTCTGATTAGCTTCCTGGTGTCCTCTTCTTACCCAGAACTATAGTTCTCAAGGAATTACTTTTAAATCCATTTAAATGTATCCAGGCATTCAGAAAGCCTGGACAGACATTGCTGTCTAATCTAACCCTATCCCTTTCACACATACACATCCAACTTTGCCATGTAGATGAGGATGACCTAAAGGAAAACTCAAGCCATATTCCTATGACCACAATCAAATGCACTCTGTGATCTGCAGATACACCCAATCAGGGTTCTTGGCTGTGCAGGCCACATTCAGCAAGATTCAATTCAGATCTTTCCTGTCATTAAGATGAGATTGGAGGTAGAGGAAGTAGGGCTGACTTGGGTCAGGTATTCCTGCTTCTCCTCCATGCTTAGAATTTTAAATGCCTTGACAAGGCTAAAGTTCATAGCAAATGAACCTCTGGTTGCTGTTCTTCAATGTCTGGCCATTCAGCACTATCCATACAACTCTTGCATTTTCTAAATTATTTTTTTTTAAAAAAAAAATTAACAATTTAAATATAGCAGCAATCATTGCGACCGACAAATCTCCCTTCAAAGATGATGAGTTCCAATGAGCCATCACCAACATGATTATCCAAACAGTATGTGATTGGACTAGTTCATGTGATTTCAGGCAGCTGGGAAATATGGCTTTGTGTGCCACAAAAAGTCACCATCCTTTGTTATATTGGTGCACTGATCATGAGCCCAGGTTTTCTCCAGCCCAGGTTTGCTCATCTCTGTATTTGAAATTAGTCAGTCCTTGCCAGATGGTTTGCGTGGTGTGAAATGCAACCGGTTTTGCCTGTTGCAAAATCCAATTTGTCTAAGGGTTGGTTTCATCCTTCATTCAAATGAGAAGAAATATATTATTTCATTGTAGGTTAAAAAAAAAGCAAACCTGTGATAGCCAGCTATAATTCGTATTCTGTACACTAGTCTTCTGAATCTGATTTGAGTTCAGTTTGGAGCTTCTGAAACAGATCAGCTTTTGTCCTGATCTGCTAAAATAAAGGGAATATTAGTTACGATTCCATCTTGAGTCCAATAGGATTTAAAGCCATACATTTTTCCTATTTTTTTAAACAAATAAAAGCATGCATGGTGGATCACTGGGGGGGAAAAACTAAGATTGGAGGAAAAGCTAATGTATTTCTCTTAAATCAGCTCTATTAAAGTAGGCTTAGGGACAAACTACAATGAAATTATAGGGTGGGATCCTTTCAGGATTGTTCTACTTCAAGCATTAAATAGGTCTAGTCTCAATGTTTTCCTATATTAACTTATTCACCACTGGCATGTCAAAAATAAGGAAATCAGAGGGGGGGGAATTATTCTTCTGATGTGCTATTGTTTAGCATGCAAGGCTTTTTTTTAAAAAAAAATAGTTTTTCATGTTTTAAAAATGTATTTCTTCCATCCCATTCAATCTGAACCGACAAAAACATGGACTTTGGCATATCATGTTGCTGAATGTGTGATTTATACCTGAAAGCAATGCCAGTTTTGAGGGGTTGCCTCCCTCAACGTGCCAGTAGTTGTGTGAACACAATTATAATGGGCACTTTCCACCTTGAAAAGAAAGATCAGCACAGTCCCTGGGTTCTCAGCTTTTAATTTGTGTAAATTTTGGGATCACTTCCGGAAACTCTGACATCTAGCACACAGCCAGTGAATACACATTAAGAAGACCAAAGAGAAGTGCGATTCTTTCCTTAGATTCTGCATATATTTTGGTTCCTCCAGAATACATAACATTTTTCAACATTTATTTTGGTTTTGAAATTCCATCATGATAAGTTCTATCTCAGGTACAAATGCTTTTCATTGATTACACAAGTTTGGACAGTTCCCTCATTTCTGTGTTGTATCCCCTACATCTCTGTTTAATTAAATATAAATAAAGCAGTGTATTAATCCCTTTGGGGGTTGGGAGAAGCCAAGGGATCAGCTGAGTTTGGCAGTGGAGCTTCATGAATTTGCATCTATCCTTAGAGAAAGCCATATAAAATCAGACTGCAATATTAAATCACAATGCTTTTCTGTGTTTGAAACAAAGAAACAAACAGGAAGCAAAACCTTAGATTGTGTGCTATATCACTTTGGGAATTTCCATCTCTGTTTCCAGGACAATATGTTAGCTTTGTTTCCATCTGCCCTAACTTTCTACCAAGAAACAGCACTCCAATGATGTTTAATGCATTCTTCCAAACAGGCTCTTAGAACATTAGAATCAACCATTAGGAATCTGTTGTTGTGATCTGAATGTAATGTCCTACTTATATCTGATCCCATTACCTCTGTATACGTTTGACTCCGTGTTAACCGCGATTCTATGTGCTCAGTCGGCAACATCTTTCAGTCAATGTCTTTTTAAACCATGCTTGTTTTCACACTCCACTCACATAATAAACAGAGCAGAACATGTAATTAGGTGGGCATTTTCTAATAAGAGGGGGGGAAACTCTCCTTTTCTTCCCCCCTCTCTCGAATGCATGCAGCACCTTCCAAATCAACCAGAAGGTGACTTCAAGTAGAGACTTTGTGAATGTAAATTTTGTTTGTAACTTGCCTGCTACCTTATCCTGCATGATGTGGGTTCAAATGGTACCATGTTCTTTTCAAATGGAGTCACAGCCAATAAACAACAACAAACAAGCAAACAGTAATAATAAAAGTGATTACATACTCTCCCCCTCCCCCCCATCTTTTCCTGTGAAATTCCTATCGTAAAATGGGACTATGGACCTTTCTGTGCATTGCTAGACTGCAAAATTGGGTTTATTAACAAAATGTCACTTGACACAAAGATGTAGCCAATTCTAGTTGGCCGATGCATAAGCCTATATGATATATGAAGTCCGAAGATGTTTTTTTTCTTATCCATGCATTGTATTTTCATATTTATCAGAAAACTGAATAATTGGTCTTATCCAGAACCAAAGTCACTGAAAGTTAAGTCCATGTTTAATGCCTACCTAAGAATAAGTGTCAAATGGGTATCTAACTGAAAGCAATACCGTATGTTTAATAAGCAGTTAACTAAACTACCTAGAACTAAGGACAAATTTCCTAACGGTGAGAGCAATTGACCAATGGAATAGCTTGCCTTCAGAAGTTGTAGGTGCTCCATCCCTGAAGGCTTTCAAAAAGAGACTGGACAACCATTTGTCTGAAATGATATAGGGTCTCCTGCTCGAGCAGGGGGTTGGACCTCCAAGCTCCCTTCCAACTTGATTATTCTATGTTCTAAAGGAATCCATGCCAATATGCAATTGAATATGGTCTCAAACTGTGCCCACCATCTCTGGTCCCAGTTCTGGTTCCAGTTCTAGTCTGATTTTGTGCACCAGGCTTCCTAGCTCAAGACGATATCACCAGGAACATCTGCTTAGGCAGTATATTCAAGGCAGAGGGTCTCTTGGTTTCAATCTTCATATTTTAGTGCATGACTCTAGCAAGACATCACCACTTCAAACTAAATGTCATTCCAGCATTTTTTCTTCCATATTGTTGTAGGGAAGAAGTAGATAATCCATAGTCCTTAAACCAGTTGTAGTGCCCATCCTCCTCCTTTCTGCTTCTTGGATTGTGCCTTAAGAATGAGATCTCTTACTGAAGTATGGTAGGAAAAGAAATGAATTATTCTAAGCCTTTTATTACACTTAATTCCCCTTAAACTACAACTTACATTTTATTTAAAACCAACCAACCCAAAACTACTTAGGAAAATTGTCATTAGCATTTGTCTGGATTTTTCAAAGCAGTTCACAGGTTAAAAAATATGTGTGCAAATATTGATACGTTTAGCAATAGTGCACAGCAAACTGTGTGCAGTCTTGGAAAAGACGATTTAAAAATGCATTACATTAAGAGAAATTGCTTGCAAAAAAATGTGAATATTGCCAAGTAAGTATATCAGGGGAAATGCATCTGAAAATGTGTACTTTTTTTTTTCCTTGCTGGTGGAAAAAAATCAGAAACTGGTGCAAAATCATGACAAAATGAACGCAAGACTACACAAATGAGAAATTGAGAGAAAACACAGGTATGCACACAATATGTCAGAGTTTAGGCAGCATGATTAGTATTATGAGATAAACCCAGGAGCAAAACACACAGCACACAGCAGAGAGCCTTTAGATACTTAATAGTGGTTTATGTACAGCTAAATATATACAAACTTATACGTGGTTAAATACCTTTATACAGCTACTGATACACGAGAGAAGAGCAATGAGAATACATGACGAACAATAAATATATACTATAAAGGCAGGCTAACACTAAAACTAAAATGCAGCACAAACATTAGCTGACACAGCTTGCCAACTGACAAAGATAAAAAAACATCCTGGTTCTTGTGCCTTTAGTAATTATACACTGCACATAAAATATTCAGAGCCCTTTCTTTCATGTCTAGATAGAAAAGGGGAGGTAGAAGTGAAAAATTGGTTTGAGCATGTCAGGGTGAAGAGGTTAGCTTTTAGAAGGTTTTTAAATTCATCAACTTGACAGATACCAGGAAGTTTCAAAAATATATTTAAAAAAGCAAAGTGAAAGTGCACATAAAAGGAACAGGAGGTTAAATAAGAACCCTGTGTTTGTGTATAAATGAAGGAGAGAAAGGCAACATGCAATTCTTAACAACTGGATGACAAAATCTCCTACAACATCTCTGGTGCACAATGTTAATGGAATGTTTGCTTCAACATTCCATTTCTTTGAGCTGATAAAGATGGGGCTTTATTTGACTGGTATGGAGAATTTGGGTGGAGAAAATTAAGCTCTCCAACAGAATTCAGATTAAAAAAAGCAAGCACCGAGAGGCTTCCCTTACATGACTCAGCATCATAGGACTCACCTTAAGTCCCAGATCTTGGACATCATTAAAGACATTTCTTTTTACATTACTGTGTACAGAAGTTATTTCCATTTCAGGTATCAAAAAAGCTTAGCAACAGTCTTAGTCACCTGTATCCCTTCCCTCATACACACACAAATATGCACAGCCAATTCAGTTATCTTCAGAACTGACTCTAAGGGCAGAGGTTGTTTTTTTCCAGGCAATGTGTTGGAAATGATGTGAGATCATCAAATAACTTTATACCCAGGTGTTTTAGAGACATTATGTCATTCCTTAGATCAAGCTGTATCTTTGCAAAGAAACAGATGGAAAGACCAAGTTCATTTTGTCATACTTACCTGGGCTTATGAGTAAATGACAAATTCTACATTCAAAAGTAACAATTGGCTTTTTCCCATGAACATTGGCTTCATTCAGACAGAAGAAGCCAGAGAGCAAATCTCTGGTTTGTTTTTAATTGTGTTGCATGGACATGGACATGCAAAGGCATAGGCCAATCTATACATTCCATCTTCTAGTTTAAATGAAAGCTAGCTCATTAGAACTGGCTGCTTAGGCAAGTGAGATGTGTGAATGAGACTAAAGAAGAACAGGATTTAAAGTGTTAATCTTAGAGCTTGCCCATTTGAAGGGTTCCCTCTCCCATAATGAACCTGTCAAGACTTTTGGATCAAGAGAAAAAGGCCTTCTGGAGATTCTTGGCTTTCAGAATATCCTTTATGGGCATACAGAAAAGGGTTACTCATAAGCTATGAAATGCACATTTTCAGAAACTGAGCTTGATCCTCACTCTCTGCACTTAGAAGAACAGCCAAGTTGCATCTTCCCTATAAATCTACCCTAAGTCAAAGAAATAATAGAAACATAGTATTAATTAGACTGGATAATACACGTACCTCCTAGAGATGGTTGATAGTCAGAGTTATACTGCCACTCCTCCTGCTAAACCTATCCTGGGAAGTCCCAGCTGTTTCCCTAATGGGAAAGAACAAATGGAGAGGTGGCTCTAGGACAACTCGCCATGGCCATCTTGCTATGGCCAACTAGACATGGCCAACTTGCCGTGGGACACCTCACCATGGGATAAGATTTACACTACTATTAAAGAAATGGTGGAATGGAATCATTAAAGAAAGGATGCAAAAGGAGGGACAAAATGAAATGTGTATGACAAAAATCAAAATATTTTTTAATTATTTTAAATAATTAATTACATTGGATTATTTAATTCAATTTAATTATTTAACTCCCAGGGCGAGTTGTCCTGGGGAAAGTTGTTCCATTCCGTGGAGAGGCTCCAGCTTGTTCCTTAAGGAGGTTGGAACACAGCTTTGTTACCTGTCTTTAATACTTTGGCACCTTCACCTGAAGGACATAAGGAAGATCTTCTCAGTGGGCTGAGCCCATGACCTTTCCTATAGATCCAAATAAAATAAGATGGGTGGCAAATAAATTTAAATAAATAAATAAATAAATAAATAAATAAATAAATAATAAAACAAGGAGCTCATTTGCACTTGGTGAACGGAAGCAACAGGGAATGCAGAGATCAGGACCAGATGTTCAAGAGGGGTCAAAAGATTATGCAACCTGAGCATTTAATGGCAGACAAGGACTTTTCTTTTCCAGGATGGCCTTGTCTTTTTCCAAACCCATTTAAAAGTCTTCCAATTCTTGCTTTTCAAAGCAGTTTGGGGTTTTCAACATCTTACAGAGTTTGCTATGCCCAATCAGAAATCCAAGCAAAAGCATCACAAAACTACTTTTAATTCCTCATATCATTGAGAGAGGCAGCCAATTCATAAAACACTCTGAAAAAGAACACACATCTGCCTTTTATGAAATATGTGCCTGGGATGTCTCAATAATCTATTATGGGATTCATAGTGTAAAGCCTCATATAGGTATTGTCAGGTAACACACACACACACACACACACACACACAAGAAATCACAAGAATTGGAATTCTCCCCATCTCTAACTGAAACACTGGTGAGCTTTTAGTACAACTCAGGAACAGATCGAGCTGTGAATGTAGAACAATGCTTTGTTTTCCTCTCCTTTGCTGTACAATTTGCTATTTGCTGTGAATGACAGCTGCAGCTACACTGTATGTAGACTATTTCCCTGCAGTGAAATAGATTTAAAAATGGGCACACAAGTCAGCAACTAGTTTTAAGTTGAAGACTGTTCCCACAGTAGTAAACTTTCCTTCAGTTCCAACTAACTTTCATGTACTTTTTTTTTTTTTTAGATTTTTGTATCCTACCTGTTTTAGTTTTATAAATAAGTCGGAGCAGAAAACACTATTCCTTTCTTCTCCTGTTTTCACCACAGCAACAACACTGTGAAGTGAATTGAGGTAAGAGACAGTGATTGATCCAAAATCACCCAGCCAGCTTTCATACCTAAAGCAAGACTTGAAGTCACACTCTCGTGATTTCTAGGCTAATGCCTTAACCCAGCAGTGTCAAACCCCCAACAACACATCGTCGTCACGTGACGTATGGCAACTTTTCCCCCCTTCACTAAACTGGGGTGGGCGTGGCCAGCACATGACACATCCGGCCCACGGGCCGTGAGTTTAACACCCCTGCCTTAACCATTACACCAATAGCGGCAAAGATTACAGGTAGTTCTCGACTTATGACCATAATTATGGTAGCAAGTCATTGTGGTCAGAAGTTGAGACACTCATGTGACTAGAAGTAATTTTCTAGCCCTTTTTGCAGGCATCATTAAGCAACTGCCATGGTTGTTAAGCAAACACCATGGTTTTTAACTGAAGCCATTCATTTGAATGGACATATATTTGCCAAAAACCAGCAAAAAAATGGTGGAAATCATAACAAAACATCACAAATCCTGTGACTGCAGAACACCAAAAACTTGACACATCTGATATGCAGACATGTGACCCCCAATGGGTTCTGTGCAACCATTTACAACGGTTGGGGATCCTTTATGTGCCGTAAAGCACCCATTCCATGGCTGTTGTAACTTCAAACGGTCATAAAACAACAGATTGTTAAGCGAGGATTACCAGTACTATTTTAGCTCCTGTCTTGTTTTGTGAGATCCATCTTTTCAGATTGGTGACATAATATATACGCTAATTAGGCGCAATAAACATGTCCCTTTTCTGATCCTGGTGTATTGGCAGATGTGAATATTTCTATTGTACTGATTTTCTTCTGGAGAAAATTTCCTTAAAGTATGTGCCTTCCCATTAAAAACCCCACTTCACTAAAAGAACTCATTATACATTGGAGTGAGGGTTAGAAATGGATGGAGATCTCAGCTTAGATCTATAAGAAAAGCTCTCCACTTGAGCCTGAAAGAAGTTAATGACATTGCACACAAATAAGGCAAATTCAGGATTTTAAAATCATAGTTTGCTGAGCAAGACATTACAGGCTAATTGGCTAGACTTGAACCTCATCTAAGCCCAATAAGATTATCTCATGTGCCTCATTTAAGACTAACATGAGATTCCCTTTTCCAGTTTAAAAATTGGGATCCAAGAGTAATATTGGTCCCACATCTATTTGAATCAAATCTGGGTTTGGGACAGGGCCTAAAATGCTATAGGTGGTGACCAGGATTCATTGGTTGTTTTAAATTATCTGAAAGATGGAAATATAATGAGAAAGTAGATATCAAATATCTGTGAGAAATAGGAAAGAAGAATGGTTTGAACCTGTAAGCTGAAACCCTCCTTTCCAGTAGTGGGTTCCACTTACCTTTGCTACCCGTTCGGGAGCGTGCGCGTGCAACGCTTCTGCGCATGCGCAGAGCGTTTTTGATGACGTCCGGGTGGGTGGGCGGAGCCTCCTGCCGCTGCCGCTACCGGTTCACCGAACCGGTGTGAACCGGTAGCAACCCACCACTGCTCCTTTCCCTGATAACGGGGGAGCAAATTCCCTTTGTTCCTGGCACAGGACAGATGGAGTGTTCTTGCCTTGCTGGACATCAAAGACATGCAACAGCCAATCAACTGCTGGAAAGCCAGTCCAGAAAGAAGTGAACTGAAGGGCTGCAATCTTCACAGTGGGCCATCCATGCCTAAATGTGAGGCCTCTGTTAGGGTCTAGAATCAGTTGGCCACTCTGCTTTCCCATTTGCTTTCCCTTGATCCCAGTTCCTTTAATTTAGGATTGCCAAATATGGTAAAGAGCCAGAGTTGGTTGAAGCACCACAGTAAATGAAAACTCATGTTTCCAGGTACCATCTGTTGCTATGACCTTTTTGAGCTTTGGACCACATCCATTGCTAGAGGAGGCAAACAGGGAGTGCCCTGTGAAGCAAAGAAAGACAAAGGGGATCCCTTCCTTTATCCCACTCACTGCGCTAGGAGCAGCACAAAACCTATGAAAGGGAACCCTGAACAGCTGGAGGGTTGATGAAGAAATTTACCAAACAGTTGCAGCTGAGGTCCAGCTAAGGACCTGGAGAAGCCTGGAACAGGGCACAGCATTAGAAGTATGTCAATCTCCATCAAATAAGGATTTACAGGGATGATGAAAGGCTGGATGACATAAAGAAAGATCTGGATCATTTCACAATCCAGATGTCTTTTCTGGCATATTGAAGCAAGGTAGCAACTATTTTGGAATAACTCTTTAAGGAGTTTCTTGAAATCTTGAAGATTAGGCAGATTCCTCCTGTGTTGCCTCAGGATTTGAATAGATTTCTGCTTCTGCATTTTTCAAACAAAAAGTAGACTTTATTTAATTCAAATTTGTTATACAGGTAGCTCTTCAACTTTTATGGATTTTTTTTCAGTTTCCTGCTAGGCTTCAATCAAAACACAGCCAGTGAAGACTTTGTCCTTCCTTCTCTGATTAAGTCAATAAATGCACAACAAGGGTGCGTCTCACTCTCATGAGACAAGAGATCCCAGTTCCCAATTCCCCATCCCCACCCTTAACCCACACATCTTCTTGATCTTATCCCAAAGTGGATCAGAGAGAAGGCCATATAACAGTGATGGTGAACCTTTTTTGGCTAGGGTGCCAAAAGGGTGCGCGCGAGCACGATAGCGTGCGTGCATGTGCCCACACCCATAATGCAATGCTTTCCCCCGTGCGCATGAGCACAATCCCCATGCCCCCCACGCATGCGCACAACCACCCCGCGCTCCCCCCGTGCATGCGCACAGGCTCCACTGAAGCCTCTGGACTTCCAGTAGGCCCATTGGGCTGTTTTTTGCTCTCCCCAGGGTTCAGGAAAGCCTCCTGAAGCCTGGGGAGAGCGAAAAACGGCCAAATGGGCCAAACAGAAGTTCGGAAATGAACTTCCGGTTGGCCCGTTGGCCCATTTCTCGCCGTCCCCAGGGTTCAGAAAAGCCTCCTGAAGCCTGGGGAGGGCGAAAACGGCCGAAAAGAAGGCCGAAAATCAGCTGGCCAGCGCATGCATGCATGCTGGAGCTGACATAGGGCAATGCCTTGCATGCCCTCAGATATGGCTCCGTGTGCCACCTTGGCACCCGTGCCATAGGTTCGCCATCACTGCCATATAACCACAACTATACCTAGTCCACACTCGAATGGGCAAAAAAGAATCCATGAATGGCTCATATCAGAGAAGGTCTACAAACCTTGCCAGTACTGGATAAGAGAATGGATTTGTTTATCAAACAAGCTGGTTGAGAGTTGGCCTGACCATTCCAGGTGCCACCAATAAACTTGTGAGCAAGTCATTGCATCTTCTTTATATCCTGTCCTTCTAGTTTGCCCCTTATATTATCTCCATTACTTTAAATGACTTGCCATCCAAAGGATTTCAATTGTGTTTCATCTGGGTACATTTCAAATTGAGATGTCAGAGAACTGAGATGGAGGGACTTGAAGAAAGTGTGAAAGATTCACAGAATAGGTCTAGTGGTATTTTGGGATATATTTCTTTAAGCTGCCCCCAAACAGTGCAATTTAATCTTCTGTAATAAGCAGTGTGAGAAATAATTCAGGTAGTGACTGAATAATGGTGAGGAAAGAGCCATATGTTTAACCTGCCAATTATGATAGCCGGATCTATGGTCGTCTTATCAGTGGGGTCAAATCAATATAGCAGTGAGGGGCTTATTGTGGTCAAGATTAATCATGGCTCTCTATTAGCTTTATTCATTGAAATTAGAAAATGCTCCCTTGGATGACTGGTCACAAAAACTTAATGATCAGAATAGCCTGTTGTTATCTTACACAGCAATTCCAGTTTGAATGAAGGTGCCAAACAAACGGGCCTTTTATTTTTCACAAAAGAGCTTATTCATTTTCCTTTGGCAAATAATGTCTTAGCCTCTGTTCTTTTCTGCCTGCCAAAGTGTTTTCTCATTTTCTCAAAAATGCCCTTCTCCTCCACCTCTCTTTCTCTTAAATAGAGGTAAATCAAAATCAATTCTAAATGATGGTGACATAAAATACGTTCTGGTTCAGGGGTCTCCAACCTTGGCAACTTTAAGACTTGTGGACTTCAACTCCCAGAATTCCTCAGCAAGCTGGCTGAGGAATTCTGGGAGTTGAAGTCCACAAGTCTTAAAGTTGCCAAGGGTGGAGACCCCTGTTCTGGTTTCTCCATTTCTTCCTAAAGTTTTGTTAATTCTCCAGCTTTGGTGAATTAGAGCTCTAGCCCTTCCAGGGGTGGGTTCCTCCCGGTTTGGACCGGTTCTCCCAAACTGGTAGTGGCCTGCTGGTGACGTCACGATGATGTCACCGAACCGGATCGGTCGGTGCCAGTCCGTGGGGGCCGCCATCTTTTTTTTGAATTTTTTTTGAATTTTTTTTTCCTTCTGAGCATGCTCCCACGCCCACGCAGCGCGGGAGGGAGAGAACCGGCAGTGAGGTAAGTTGGAACCCACCCCTGAGCCCTTCCTCACTTCTGATTTTTGCCCCTTACATTTCAGAGAGGTGAACAAGCAGAATGTTATTTGCCCCATCGATACTGTGATATTTCTTTTTCTGTATCCTTAGCAGTTTGCTTTCCAGTAAATTGGTGTTTGTCTGGTAAATTGATGTTCATCAGTACATTATGATAACTCTTTGTGGAAGGTAAATTAGTCATGGCAGCCATTTTCTTAAGCACTCATGTCATGCTTTCAACAAGTGTGCCTATTGACTCAAAATATTTGGAAACACTTTTAGTAATATTCAGAGGAAGTATAATAAATCTCTAAACTCAAAGCATGCATTCCACAGGAGGCTATCTTCAGCCTCTCCACATGATGTTTTGCTCTGGTCTAACTTCTTCCACTGCTGATAAATCACTCTGTCACAAATATGAAACTGAATGATTTGATTACTCCAGCTTCTGTAGAAAAAGCCCACCCAAACAGTGGTTCAAAAACACAGGAGATGGGTATTCTTAGGGTACCTTGGACAGTCCTTAATCTTACATATTCTCACTCATCTGTCCTAGGCCATTTGGAAGCACAATTTAAATGTTGTAGTGTCCCAGCCTCTATCAGCCCATGGTGACATAGCTATAACTTTTCTAAGATCTTGTCTGAACTAGAGGTAGTCTTGTCTATTTGGCCATTCTAAATTATATTTTCTTTTGAGCGATGTTCTCTAACAGGCGGAGCTTTATTTATGACAAATTGTGTTGCAGTTCTGGTTGGAAGCAAATTCTCCTCCCTGAAGGTGGTCATAGTTCTTTTTATCAATGGGAATCTTTACATATGTCACTCTTTCATAACCATGTCACATCTTTGAGGAAAGGTCAGCTTTCTTCCCGGGAGCTCATAAATCTTTTGAAATACTGGTCTTCACAATAAAATTGTCAAAGCTTTGTTGTTCTTATTGTTGTTTTGGAGTTACCAGGGCTCCCCCTCTCCCTCATTTTTTCCCCACTCAATCAAATTGCTGAGACTTCAGTGACTGCCATCAGTTTGATTGCCTGTCAGAATGTTGATCCCCCTTCTGTTATGAAAGGATTTTTACACAGACTGTCTATTGATTCACAACACTAGCTTAAAACTGAGCTTAAACTCCATCAGACATAGTCAGAGTTCATGTGTCTTGAGGACTGGATTCTAACGATGTCTTTCAGCTGACATTTAACCCCAATTGCTTTGAAATACTTTCAGGGGATTCAAAAGCTTGATGAGACATTTGAGTTCAGTGTAAGGTCAGCAATATCTGGAAAGAATTGTCTATATCCTGACCTCTTTAATTTCCTCAACGGGACAGAACAGTGTTCGGCTTCTCTCGAAGAGAGTAAAAAGGAGTTTTGCTTTGTTTTACTTTTAAAATGTATGGATATAATTACATATTAAGACTATGGGAACTTTTTTTTCATGAGGAAGAGATATAATTAGAAAAGTGTTATCTGTTAGTCAAAGAAAAATAAAATTTAAACTTCCCACAAAGCTATGCTGCCCCACTCATACACGCACACACAACGGTAGATTACTAGGTCTTTATTGACTGCTGGAGTCCAAATATACAGTCCTCAGCAGCTCTTTAACAAAGGCCCACACATCCCCTCTAAGTTCCACCAGGAGTTCTAAGGAGCTGGCAAGAGGGGCGGTCTCAATTCCCAAAGCCAGGCAGAAGCCAGAACAAGGCGTTCAACAAAGCAAAAGTTTCAAAGACTTGAATTAGTCCATGAGGCAAGGCACTAGGTCAAGGCACAAACCAGAGGTCCAAAGTTCAACACGAGTTCAAAGGCAAAACACAAGAAGCAGGAATCATAGAGCAAGGAATCCAGACATATTGTTCCAGCAATGCCCATTACTTTGGCTGGGATTAAATAGGCAACACCGGTCGGCCCCTCATGAGTAACTGACTGACCGGTGGCATTGTACCTGTCACCTCTCCACCCTGTGCCTCCTTGATCAGGGGACGGACGGATGGGAGGTGTGCACTACACCTCCTCATCCTCGCTGACTGCAAGCAGCTGTTCCCGTTCTTCACCTGAAGCCTCCAGGTTGACCTGCTGCAGCTGTGGCTCCCTCTGCTTGGGCTCAGCCTGCTGCCCAACTGGTCATTCTGGCTGTGGCTGCTCCATAAGATGGAACCCTCTGCTGGTCCATTTCTCCATTCACCCCCGCACTCCCTTCCCCAGAGATGCCAGGATCTGACTCCTCCTCCGACTCCTCCGAACTCATGTCCAGAGATGAGGCTGGAGGCACGTCCATGACAAAAGCTTCTGATGTAGCAACTCTATGATGCATGTTTGATAATTGGTCACTAGACTTAGTTTCTAGCATTATAAAGAACACTAGTTCTGATGCCCTTGAAAACTATTAGGAAGATTCAGGTGATCCAGAATGCAACAGCACCAGCAGTAATGGACACGTAACCAGGGGTGGGTTCCACTTACCTTCCCCACCGGTTCGCATCGCGACGTTTTGCATGCGCAATTTTGCTTCCGCACATGCTCAGTAGCTGCAATCAGCCCAAAACACAGCTGAGGAGCTGATCAGCTGTGCTTCGGGCGAAGGAATAAAGGTCAGTATAAACCCAGGGGCGGGCAGGAGGGCCCTTTTTCAAGCAGCAGAACAGGAAAAACCTTCCAAACAGTAAAAAATTCGCAAAAAATTCACAAAAAAAAGATGGCGGCGCCCACGGACCGGCACCGGCCGATCCACTTCAGTGACGTCACCAGCGGGTCGCTACCGGTTCGGGTGATCTGGTCCGAACCAGGAGGAACCCACTCCTGCACGTAACATCTCTGTTTTGTGAACTGCATTGGTTGCTAGTTTACTTCCAGGTGCAATTCAAGGTGCTGGTTGTCACCTATAAAGCCCTGCATGACATAGACCTTGGTTACTTATGGGACTGCCTGTCTCCCTTAACATCACCCCTGCCAATTCATTCTGGCTGGGTTGGTATATGCAAGGCTCCTTCTATTAAACAGAAGGAGGATCCCATCTATTGGGATCCTGGAAGCATGCTCCTCTGAAGCCATGCCTGCTCTCTAGGACCAGGTTGCCCTCAAGATCTGGATGATCCCCACTCTGAAGAAGAGCCGCTGTCAGGGGAGAATGAGACCTCTTGCTCCATTGCACTTGCCATCTTTATTTTTTCTTGATTTTCTTGCATTTTATTTTATTGCTGTGAACTGTCCAGAGTTGTTGAGAGGTAGGTGGCATACAAGTTTAAAGGAGGAGGAAGAGGAGGAGGAAAGAGCTGGAGAAGTTGGAAACACCAAGCAGAAGCCTTGGAGGCCAAGAGCTCAGCTGGTCTATAAATACAACAAAGCTTTAGATTGTTGAACCATAGAGAACAACCAGTTCCTTAGGGATAGTTTCAGAAGCTGTTTTGTGATAATGTCCCCAGTTATAGAAGAGCTCAGCTAGTTACCTGGGAATGGATTTTGAAAAACACAACTATTAGATAATAGAATAACAGAGTTGGAAGGGACCTTGGAGATCTTCTAGGCCAACCCTTTGCTCAAGCAGGAAATCCTATACCATTTCAGACATGGTTGTCCAATCTCTTCTTAAAAGCCTCCAATGATGGAGCACCCACAACTTCTGAAGACAAACCGTTCCACTGGTTAATTGTTCTGTCATGAAATTCCTCCTTAGTTATAGTTTCTCTCCTTGATTAGTTTCCATCCCTTGTTCCTTGTCCTGCCTTCAGGTGCTTTGAAGAAAGGTTGACTCCCTCTCTTCTTTGTGGCAGCCCCTCAAATATTGGAAGACTGCTATCATGTCACCCCTAGTCCTTCTTTTCATTAGACATACCCAATTCCTGCAACCGTTCTTTGCATGATTTAGCCTCCTATCCCCTAATCATCTTTGTTGTCTCACTTTAATAGCTGCACTGCTTAAATGCTTGTTCTGGAATGAGTTGTTTCCATTAGCCAAAAAGCACTTTGCATTCCAAGCTGGTATTAAGATTGTATTTATAGATAGCCAAATTGGCAAATGCATGATTCACAGAGGTAGCTAATGTTCTTTTAATGAAATCTGCCAACATCTTGAAAGACAACAACACCTTAAAGAGTCTTCTAAATGTGAGGAGAAAATTTTGTCCAAGAGAACTGGAGAATATTAGGTTGCAGATATATGCCTCAACATTTGAGCAAGGGAAAGCATGCTGTGAGCACACATTGCAAGTAAAAATAGGTTAGAGGGACTTGTTTTTCTAATAAATCACATCCTTTGTCCTTCTAATCTTAACAGCATCTCTAATTAAGAGAGCTTTGCAGTCTTACAAAAGCAACCCTTGAAAAACATACATTTCTTTCTCAGTGCTTAACAAAATGTTTTACTTTATAGTTGAGAAAGTGGTAAAGAAACTTAGGAAAAATGAAAGAGAGTTCTGCCAAAGCACAGGCATCAGCTTCTGGATACACACAAACACAAAATAACTTCATTATTACCAATTTGGTGAGTTAGACCCAACCAGACAATTCATTCAATCGAGTTTATCCTGGATCTACATGCTTCTTCAAAGCCAAAGGCTTGTTAATTGCTTTGGCCCCACAGCCTTGAGTGGGAGTTAGTGCTAAAACGATCATTGTCTCCAGAGAATGGCTGCTAGTCAGTGGAGAAAGTCAGATAAAGTCAGCAGGCACAGTTGGGAGAGATTATCGTATACTAATTTGAAGGGGGGGGGAGGCTACAAAGGTGCTAATAGGTTTGCAAAGGGGAATTAAAATAAGCTGGTGAATTAATTGCATCCATCTGGAATTCACTAGTGTTGCTCATGGCTTATTTCCTAAAAAGAAGAACCAAGCAACGTGGGTCTTCCTAGCAGGGCTAACATCCTGCAGAGGTACCACCCACATTTCAGCAGGCCCTGCCAGCTTTTGCAATTGGCGGTAACTCAGCCTTTGTGTTGTCCTCGGAGGAAACAGATCAGAACAATTCTGGCATAAAATAATCCTACGGGAACATTTGATCAATTCTACGATAAGAATCAACCCCTCGGGACTAGTGAGTTACTGGAAATACAACAGCCCCAAAGAAATAAACCCTTTAAAATGCAAAAGTGGGGAGGTGACTTGGGGACCATTTGAGAAAGCATTGAATAACTGGAGGGAAGGTCACAAAGCCATAGTATCATTTTTAAGTAAGCAGTGAATTCTGCATTCTGATTGAAGAGAATTTCCCAGAGTTTTCAGGCATATTTTTCAGCAAAAAAAAAAAAAAGCATTCTGATTGAAGAGAATTTCCCAGAGTTTTCAGGCATATTTTTCAGAAAAAAAAAAAAAAGGATGATAAGCTTTTTTCCCTTGAAAGTACTATCTATGCATTGTCTTTAATATTCATTGAAGACTTGTCCTTCTAAGCCTCATTAATACATATCCCTCCTATCAGCAGAAAAGTATCCTCAATTGATGGATGCTGCCCCAATGGCTGAAGTCTCTTCTACCTCAATAACAAGGAAATAAATATACTGTCCTTACAGTTTTAGTGGGAGACCGGTTGAGGACAGCAATTGATGGATTCCCCAAATAAAGTGTCACTAGTCAGAAGGAAGCACAACCACCGATTAATGTTCTTTAAGTGTGTAAGGGAAATCTTGGGCAATTGCGGGAGAGTGCCTGGGAAGGTAGCTGTAGCCATATTTCAAGCTGTCCAAGTGAGAGGTGCTCTGTGCTGGTGACACTAACCCAGTCCTCTTCTTATTACTGGGAATACAATACAGTAATAGAAGAAGTGGTTGAAAGCATTTAAATAAATTGAAGATGTAAATAATGAAAGCTGGTGGCTGATACACAGAAACAGATGTCCTTACTGTATCAAGTAAGGTAAACCTGCCTTCCTCACGTTGTTCATTGTGTGTGAGGGTAAAGCTTTGTGTTAGAGAGTCTCCTCTAACTATGAAGGGCACTTCAAGTGCAAAAGGACTTGGGAAAATTAGGTTAAGACACTGAGCAATTAGCTCACTTATAGGTGTCTGATAAAACATGCATTGTGATGCACACTCAATCTTGTTTGTATTGGCACTGCAACATCACCGGCAAATATTTAAAGAGAAAAGCCTGCATTGTGACCACATGTTTTGGTCTTTTGACAAAATCTCAGTTTGTGTTAAATTTATATTTTACCGACAAAGAAATAAAGGGAGACTAATATAGATCTATTTCAAGCTATTTAGCTCTCGTCAGCTAGCCATACCCTTTTGGGATTCGAACCTGGGCTACTTACATATTAGGTAGATGTATTAACCTCTAAGCCACAGGCTCTCCTCGCTTTGTCAGCTATACCAGGGGAGAGATTTTGTGTTTTTTATCAAGGCAACCTCCATCCCATATTTGGGTAGACCAGGTTGCCCTGATAAAAAACACAAAATCTCAGTTTGTTGTGGACCTCTGGTCATAAGATCTGCAACATGGAAAGCTTAGAATTCCTTAGAATTGTGACACACCAAAAGTCTGTACTGACCTAGTTCCTTTTGGCAGCCAACATACTCTACTAAGTACTCCAAGGATCTCTTCCAATTTCCATCCACTTTTCACAGAGAAAACTGGACAAAGAAATCGGTACTCAAAGAATTAGTAGCTTCCTATGTATTCTTACCAGGAAGTAAACACCATTGAACTCAAGCGTGCCAATTTTTATGAATGTTGAATCCAGATTTGCATGGTCTCTGCGTGCATGAATCTACATAGGGGAATCAAACAATTTTACAAAGTATCTTACTTTATAGGCAATTGATTTTAAAATTAATTAATTTTAAGTAGCAATTACTGCATTCAGTTTAATTTTCTTTTTCTTTCAGTCATGCCTTTTTCCTGGAGCATAGTTTCCGGCCTATTTATTTACAGGCCCATTGGCATATAAAAGTTTGACATGTGCCTACCACATCTGCTGCTTGGAAGAAGAGTCCTCCAGGATTGCTTTCAGTGGCACTGCTGGACAGCAAAGAGGGATTTTCTGTGAATTTCTAATCCTACCTCTGGAGAGGTGTCACCTTTCTTTCAGCTCTTACTACATGAGATGAAGCAGAGACATTTCAACACATTTTAATTGTTTTGGTCCCTGAACTTCATCATAGACTCCATTTAGCCAACCTCTAACAGGTGTAAACAAATCAGCAACTGTAGTGAGTTAATAGAGCATCGTTTTAGGGCAACTTGACAGCATAGTCACTGTGTACAAATAAGGATGCAAACCAGGGGTGGATTCCACTTACCTTCCCTACCGGTTCGCATCGCGATGGAAGTGCGCATTTTGCGTGCACGTGCTCGCTTCACTCACGTGCGCGCCCCTGTCATGTCACGCAAAAGACCCGGAAATGACCTCTGCGCATGCGCAGAAGCCTTTGCGCATGCGCAGAGGGTTTTTTCCAAGCCTCAGAGAATGGAGGACCGGTTCAGGAGCGTGGACCGCCAGTCATCGCTGCCGGTTCTGCGAGCGGCAGTAAATTTCTGCTACCGGTTCTAATGAACCGGTCCGAACCAGCAGCAACCCACCACTGATGCAAATGTGGACCTGCTGCCTTTTCTTCTTGATTTACAGATCTGACCTATTTAATTAATACCTGGGCAGAAGTCTGAATGCTAGTCTGAAGGGAGAAAAAGCCTTTAATAATTATTTGACATTGCTGGATAAACTGGGAACTGGATCTAAAGCCATTAGCAACAGATAAAACTTCTGGTTAAAGAATATTGAGAGTAGCAATGCAACACGACTCCATACTGTAAGCTTCTTTTAAAAAAATTAGAAGCAAGGAGAGATTCTACTGGTAATGTCACTTTAAAGAAGTGAGGAATTTCCAACAAAGAGTGCATGCATTATGTTTTTATGGTTTAAATAATTTGTCTTGTTTTGAATGTTTTGTTCTGTCTTTGGCTATTTTTTGTATTGTTTCTATATTTTTTGAATCATGTATATGAGATGGGCAGCTATATAAATTGAATGAATAAATAAATAAACTATCAGCAGAAGCAAAATGTACATCCTTTCATTGAGTTGTTACTTGATAATGAGTGTGTGCTGTTCATTTTTATCAATGGGTAGGCAAAACATGGGAGTTATGCCATCGAAGGAATCCATAAATGGCCAGGAATTTGAAGCCAAATTTTCAGAACTTGCTATCCACCACCATCTTCTTAGAATTCAAAATGGAATAATAAATGTAGATCATAAATTCAATAGCAAGAGGCATCTGGAAGAAAGGGGGGGCAAGATGGTAGCTGTGATCATGTGATTAAAGCCTCTTACGTGTGGTGCATGTAAAGAAGGAGTGAGACTTCACTTCATTGCAGAAACCATCTTGACCATTTTTGACTACAACTCCTAAACACCCCTCAGGGTATGGTCTATTTAAAATAGCTAGGCTAGAAAACCAACTTCTTTGAGCTGTGTTGCTGGAGAAGGCCCCTGCATATTCCTTGGACAGCAAAAGTAATAACAAGCAAGTATTGAGTGCATAACACCAGACGTGTCACTAGAAGGCAAAAATCACAAAACTGCGTCTCACTTACTTTGGCCATGTCATGCTGAGGAATTCACTGAAGAAAGCAGTTATGCTTGGAAAAGTTAGAGGTAAAAGGAAACCAGGCTGCCTAAGAACACAATGGCTGGACACCATCAAAACTGACATACTGTAAGCCAGAGCAGCGGTGGGTTGCTCCAGGTTCGGCCCGGTTCTTAGAAACGGTAGTGGCGGCGGCGGAAGTCTCCGCCCACCCACCCGGGACGCTTCTGCGCATGCGCAGAAACATTGTGCATGCGCATGAGCGCGCGCACGAACCGGTAGCAACGGGTTTTAGAACCCACTACTGAGCCAGAGTATAGAACAACTCAAAGAATAGTGTAAGATTGGAAGACTTGGAGATACTTGGCCCATAGAATTTCCAAGAATTAGACATGATTGAATGGATATCATCATCATCATCATCATCATCATCATCATCATCATCATCATCATCATCATCATCATCATCATATTGTGCTGCATACCATGTAGGTCTAACCCCCTAATGTTGCCTACTGACAATTTTAGGATATAGTAGAGCTGCCTTTTCACTAGGAAAAGAGGCTCCATCATAGTGGAGTACCTGTCCACTTATAGATAGTTTGCAGAAGGGCAAGATATAAAATGGGTTTTGAGCACATAGTGGGTGGAGAAAATTTTGGATTTGAAGCCACTCATTTCCTGAAGAGACTCAACTGGTTCTTTTACTCCACGCTTGCTGGGAGCTAAGAAAAGAAAATCCAAGGCAAGAAAAATTCCCACCTTTCTAATAGCCATTACCATCAAATTTCAGAAAGTATAATTGTTAAAAAAAATACCCCCAGATCCACATTTGCAGTTATATGGAGTTTTACAGAATGGATTTTATCTACCAACTACCCAGGGGTGGGTTCTAACTTACCTTGCTGCCGGTTTGCTTCCTCCCGTGCCGCCTGGCTGTGCCTCATGGGCGCGCGTGCATGCGCAGTCCAAAAAAATAAAAAAAATTCAAAAAAACCACCCGCCAAAAACAAGATGGCAACGCATGCGCAGTGCCGGAAACCCGGCTTCTGCGCATGCACAGAAGGAAAAAAAATTAAAAAAATAAAAAAAATTCAAAAGAAAGATGGTGGCGCCCACGGACCGGCACCGTCCGAACTGGGAGGAACCCACCTCTGCAACTACCTATCAATTTCCCAATACCTGGTTTAAACACAACCGAAATCTGAAATCCGTTATTAAGTTCTCCCAATGTTCTTTGACTTTTAATCCACTTTTCTCAGCCCTGTGTTAGTTTTTCAAAACTTTTCTGGCTGATGGCTAGCCATAGGCTCTAGTGCATTCCCATCATCCATAGCAGAGTATATATTTAGCACCACAGTTTTAAAAGGGAATTTCTCATTAAATCTTTCCTTAAGTCCAAAGCTGCATGAGTCACATCTACTGCATCTTCTTGAGTTTTCAGGGATTTAAAGGGCTTGTTAAATTCTCTACTTTGGAGCTTTGGAGAAGAAAATCCAAGGCATTGCTTTCTTCTGAATAAGCACTTCTAAATGTTATGGTCAAAAGCAGTCATACCTCACCAGTCCTATATTTTCTCCACACAGATACCCAAGGTGAGGATGAAACCAATAGCAACACACTGGCAGTCTGCAGATTCCAGTATCCATTCCATCCTAGGTCTCTGGTTTTGTTTTTTACCCGATTATACACATTTCTATATCTCATTCATTTTTACAAGAGTTTTGTAATAGAATAGAAATAGAATAGAATATTCTTTATTGGTCAAGTGTGATTGGACATACAAGGTATTTGTCTCTGGTGCATAAGCTTTCAGTGTACATACAAGCAACAAAGTGATAAATCATAAATCATAAGATACAATCATAAATCATAACATACAACCAACCAAGTGATAAGTCATAAGATACCAATAGGAGTAGGTAATAGGAAAGATGAGAACGATAATAGTAATACAGTCCTTCTGATATCTGTAGGCATAAGACAGTGCTGTGAGAGTTATGTGTTTAGCAGAGTGATAGTATGGTGGGGGGGGACTGTCCCTGTGTCTAGTTGTTTTGACATCCAATGCCCTATTGTGGCATCCTGAAGGGAAAAGTTGAAACAGTTTATGTCCAGGATGTGAGGGGTCTGTAGATATTTTCTCTTTCTGCCTCCTGTGGTATACAGGTCATCAATGGAAGAGAGGCTGGTTGCAATTGTTTTTTCTGCAGTCCTAACTATTCATTGAAGACTTGCACAGATTTGCATACCTGAATGTATGCAAGTTCCTTTGTTTTTACAGACAGGAACTTGAAACTAACATTAAGAGGACATTATATCTCAGATCATCACCATCAAATACTTCAGAAAACAAATGCCTGATGCACAGAAACCGGAAATGAAATGATACAAAGCAAAACATAACTTTAAAAAAATGTATTTTTACAATTGTTTACCTACCCCACACAACCGGCCCCACCAATTTCCTTCCTGGCAACGTCTCTCTCTGGAGAAAGGAAGTAATCCCTAAAATGCAAGAATTTGAGAATAGGTTTATTTTATTCAAGGCTGTTCTGTTAAGGAAACGTGCATTTATTTTTACTGCTTGGTGGGATCTATGCCCCCCTCCCCCAATTTGGCATAGCAAGTAGCTTATTTTAGCAATCAGCTATGCTTTCAAGGTTAATTATGGAAGCAAAATGCCAGGGTAATTAGATTTAACTTGAGTTAATGGAGTGGTGGGCAGATTAAATAAGGAAATAAAGCTTCTCTGTGGGGGGTGATCTGAAAATGGATGCAGCCCTGTGAAAATCATAGAGACAAGGCACACTTTCTCTATAGCTCTAAAAATATATACTATAGTTCTATTTCGCTGAAAGATCAGGTTTTGTATTGGGACAACACATTGTTCTTTCTCAATTCAGTGACAATTTATTAATCCCCATCCTTGGAGTCTTCATGAAATTCACTGATCTGGAAATAATGTGCTTCAAATGTTATAGGGAGACATAAGACAATTTGGAGATTTTTTTTCCCCTCCTTTCAAAATACTGTATGTTGCTCCATCAGATGAGAAGGGATGGGAAGTACAGCAATATACCGGTAAGTGTATTGCTAGTAATACACTTGTCAGAACCATAAATAACTCTCCAAAGGTAGAGCTGGGTTTACAATTGTTTGTTTAGTGACCTTTTGAAAGTGTAATGGCACTGAAAAAATAACCATTTTTCACACGATCGTTGCAGCATCCCCATGGTCACATGATCAAAATTCAGAGGCTTGGCAACTGGTTCATATTTATGACGGTTGCAGTGTCCTGGGGTCATGTGATCACCTTTTGCAACTTTCTGACAAGCAAAGTCATCAGGGAGGCCAGATTCACCTAACAACTGTATTATTAACTTAACAACTGCAGTGATTGCCTTACCAGCTGTGGCAAGAAAGCTCGTAAAATGGGGGGCAAAACTCACTTAACAACTGTCTCGCTTAGCAACAGAAATTTTGGGCTCAATTGTGGTCGTAAGTCGAGGACTTGGAGTGAGCTTTTTAAGGATAGCCGAGCCTTTGCTGAGGAAGGATAGGCCATAGGAAGACTACTCAAGATGTCTGACAAATAATGTTCAGATTCTCTCATAGGTAGATTTCTTGGAAATGATGCTGAGGTTTCTCTCCCAGTGTCTAGAACCTGTGGAGATCTGGAACGGGCTTCAACTCCATCCAAGGAAGAACTACTATTGGCTGTGGGTTTTGAGATCTCCCAGTTCTTAAGTTGTGAGAGTTTGCGGAGATGGGATGAAATTGAAAGAATTCTTAAAGAATGAGTTAGAGTGCAGCACTGCAGGCTACTTCAGCTGACTGCTAGCTGCAGTTCGGTGGTTCAAATCTCACCGGCTCAAGGTTAACTCAGCCTTCCATCCTTCCGAGGTGGGTAAAATGAGGACCCAGATTGTTGGGGGCAATATGCTCACTCTGTAAACCTCTTAGAGAGGGCTGTAAAAGCACTATGAAGCGGTATATAAGTCTAACTGCTATTGCTATCCCTTCCTAGCCTGGGTGAAAAGAAGACTGGTAAACCTCTGTCCAAAATTAGCCCAGCCAACTGGGCTGTGAGGCAAATGTCAGGTGCAGGATAACCAAACTAGCCCTCCCGCTGTTTTAAGACAAACTTGCCTTGATGTTGATGTTGATATTGTTTTAATTGTCGATTGGGAGCTGGCCAGAGTTCAACATAAGATGAGTGACTATGTAAATGTTTTAAATATATAAACAAACTTCCATTGGCATGGAATGGCAAATAAGAAGGAAACATACTCTCTTTCAATACCTGGAACATCTGTTTCATACCATTATTTTTCAGTTAGGTCGAGTCAGTAATGATCTATAGCTGTAAAAATATGTTTTTTACACGTTCAGTTTTCTACAAGGACACATTAGTATCAGTCTCTTTTCACCGAAAAGTCTATTTTCAGGTCTAGTGAAATAATGTCATATTTAAAAAATAAAAAAAAAGACCACAATGTATGGTTTGATGCTTTTCTTTCTTTTATTTAACTAGAATCTTCAGGTGAGAATTAAACATATAATGTTTTAGGGCAGCTTCTGATATTTCAAGCCAAGAAGTTATACTTGAAACATACAGCTGAACCGGGAGGAACCCACCTCTGGCTTTGCCCTGATTTATAAATGATGTAATCAACTGGATAAGCATGTGCCGGATTATACGTTTGATCACCATGTATTGAACTTTCAATTCACCTACAATGAATGCTGCCCTTGCTCAAGTTAATATTGAATGCCAATAATTGCTTAGTTGCCCAGATTGTGGAATCAAAGGTATATGTAAATGCATCAATGCACTTCAATATAATCGGTCACGCATAGAAAACCTACATAGGTAGGCTTTCATCACTCAGATCTTTATTTCTTAGACTACAGTTAAATCTAGCTCTGGTTGTTGTTGATTGTGATGCCCTGCTTCACCATTGGAAAGGGGAAACTATTTAAATTTCCCACAACACCCCAGTGTTATAGTATTCCAAATTATTATAAAATAAATGGGAAATGGTAGTTTGTTGCTACTTAATAATCCTGAGCTTGGGGTCCCCAAGAGAAAAAAAAAGAATCTTTTTCCCCCTTTGCTTCTTGAAAATTTCTTATTTCTGTGATTGTGAAACTATGTTTGGATATGTGTGATGTCATCTACATCAGAAACAGACTTCAACTCTTTTGTTCATGGCATCCCCAGTGGACTCCATTGAACAGTTCCATTTCCTAATGAGATCTGGTGTGACTAAGTGTTTTTAAAAAATCATAATAATCACAAAGACTTGTGAAGAAACAATTAGCTTTGATGTGACGTTTCATATGTTCTCAACCCCAGTAAATCTCAGAGCTGCATTCATTAATGTCCTGTCTTCTTATTTGAGCATGGCACCCCAGATCCCAATGAGACTTTTGAATTAAGATCTCTGTGACTATATTTTAATCTAAAATGTCAGTCATTCCATGTTCCTGTTTATAAGGGGTTGTTGAATTACAGTGAGAAACGAGTTGGGAAGAAATCTGGCAATGCCAGTTTAGAGGATCTTTAAAGGAATGGGAAAGTCTATGTTACATATTATATTATTCTTAGACTGAATGGATCTACTTAGAAGTTTTGGAATGGGAAAAAAGTTGTAATTCTGTAAATAACAGAATGGAAAATCTTAACCGGGTTCAGAAAATAGCTGATTCAGTTTGTTTTGATTCTCTAGTGTTCCATTTGTTTTAATTTTCTGAAAGTAACCAAAGAGCACAGTAGGAGATGGACTGAAATCTTTCTTGCCAAAATCTTAGAATTTTAATTACACTATGTGCTTGAAGATGGGTGGGGGAGGTTCTTAAGCCTAGTTGACCTCTCCTGAAATCTAAAGTGATAAGTCCACACTTCTACATTATCTTTTCTTGTTGGAGCAGGTCCTGGGGCTTAGCTTCCCACAACAGAATGGCATTAAATCTACTGGGAGATTGAATGACAGGGAAGCTTTGACTTCCTTCCCATATGCCAATAGTACATTCCTTTGCTCTGATCTCAGAATAACAGAGTTGGAAGGGACCTTGGAAGTTTTTTAGTCCAACCCCCTGCTCAGGCAGGAAACCCTATACCAGTGATGGCTAACCTTTTTCTCGTCATGTGCCGAAAGTGCACGCACGCACGTGACAGCATACGCGTGTGCCAGCACCCATAATGCAATGCGCCCCCCTGCGCACACACTCATGACCCCCTCACTTCCCCACCCCCCGTGCATGTTCAC
>QLTV01002429.1:1119311-1143685 GCA_003457575.1 Thermophis baileyi
GCAGAAGAAATTTAAGTTATAGGAACCTTGGGGTGGGGGTGTGACCATGTCAGGGGTGGGCTCTTCTTTTCTTCGCTGCCGGTTTGCTCAGCGGGGCGCCACACAGCCGCGTGGGCTCTTCACGCATGCGAGGCGCGCTTTGCGCAGGCGCAGTGCTTAAAAAAGCTTCTGCGCATGCACAGAAGCAAAAAACAAGATGGCGGCACCTATGGTACCGCCGAAAGAACCGGTTCGGGAGCGTGGCAGGCCTGGGTCGCTGCCGGTTCTAACGACCCAAGCCAAGTTACTACCAGTTCTATAGAACCGGTCCGAACCAGGAGGAACCCACCTCTGATATGTATGTATATATACTTTTTAGAGCATGAACTGGTTCCATGTTTCTCTTGTGTTTAGCAGTTAGCCAATCACATAGAACCAATCCATGCTTCGTATCTTTTAACCTAAGTAAAAGGAAATCAGACTTTAATGAAAGGGAAGTCAACTGTTGCTATCTAGAGCTGAGTGGGAGGGCTGTGTGTCAATTGATCACAAATGATTTAAAATTCTGTGCCTCCACTGCAAATAGAAATTTCAATTCAATCCATAAGAGTGTGTACAATACAGATGGAAGAGGTGAAAAAATGGTCCAAAATAACTTTATTGCAATATAATTTATCCCTTTAAATCAGGGGTGTCAAACTCACGTCGGCACGGTGGCGTCACGTGATGTATCGGGACTTTTCCCCCTTCACTAAACTGGGCGTGGTCAGCGTGTGATACATCTGGCCCGCGGGCCGGGAGTTTGACAGCCCTGCTTTACATGATAGTTTTCTTAGAATTACTATCTGAATTTGTTACTATCGGAACTTGCAGGTTTCACTCTTTAGTAGCATTTGCAAAGACAAAGAAATTTATAGCAAGGGGTGGTGTGTTAGGGAGGCATCCTGAAACCACAGAGGACAGGATCTAATTCTACCAACCTGGATTATTTTTATGTTCCAAGGGCTGTTTTCTACTTTGTGTTCCCAGGTAGAAAATAGTGACCCATGGCCTTCAGAAAATCTGGTGTTAGAACTGGTAGCCTGTACCAGTTAAACGGATAATGTGAATCAATGCATTGGAAGTCTTGGAAAACAGTAAGATGCTTTATCAGGGTCTTTTGTTCCATTTAGCTCATTCTTGCCTTTAAAAAGCTTTCTGCAATCCCCCAATGTGGCATTCTACAGATGTTTTGGGACTGTAATTTCCCAAATAGCTCAGTACATCCAGACAATGTGATATTGGGGGAAAGTGGGCTACTCTGATTGCCTCAGTTTCAGAGACATTCTGTCCCCCCCCCCCCCATTACCCAACTCTCTCTGGAGACTGAATCTAGAAAAAAGTCAGGAAGAATCCTCCTGGATTTTTATTTTCCTTGACTTCTGCTGAGCCCATAACATCTTCTGGCCATTCACTGGGTTGGCCCTAGAAAATCAGGGGAAACCAAGCTAACTGCTACCTTGTCTGGCAAATAACTGAAGTGGTACAGATATTAAAATACTTGGCTTTCCATTTGAAGTGCCTTATAATTTATGCCAGGCTGCATAGTCCATAACTCAGTCTAACAAGTCTAGTGCAGCTTAGATATATTGGTCTTTTAAAACATTAAAATATTAATTCATTATTTAATGATAAATACATCCCACTGTCTTTCAATCATACTCCCTGAGCAGATCCCTCCCTCCCAAATCCTTAATGATTAAAACTTTAAATTCAAAGACATAATAGAGCCAGAAATGCCATAGGAGCATAAGAAAAGCAAAGTGTAATTTGCAGGATTAAAAATCACATTAAACATCTCTAAGGGAATAAATGTCTCTAGAGCATATGCCATGTGAATAGGCTGTTTGGATGCCAGGGTCTCTAACTATGTCCCTTCCAATTGTAAACCTCTACCTACCATTGAAGCATGCGCTCTGATAGCTTTAGTGTATAATTATACACTACATAATTAGCGCAAAGTTGCCCCAATGTGGATGGCACATTCTGTAATGTGTAGCAATTGCCAATATGGACTTTAACTCCCATTTCTGGAGTTAAAGCTAGCTTGCCATTCCACATGTTTTTCTCTCTTTCTCTCTCTCTTTTCTTTGTCAAGAAACATTCCAATAGATGCATCATAACCTGAAAATTTAGCATTGTTTGTATGTTCAAGGAATAGAGGAGAATGCCTGCACATCATATACAGATGGGTGAATGAAAGCAAGTAGGCCTGAGTCAATGAATAAAGAGATTTTGAAGTTCTTCCTCCTCCCCAACTCAACCCTTTTAATTGAAACAAGTGTTCAGAGGATCCTGGTTATTAAGACAGCTGTAGCCTTGGAGATCCCAATGCCATGGAACCCACAGAAACATGGTAGCTGCTTATGTGTAAGAGCTCTACTTCACACATTTCTGTACAGTATGTGGGTGGCACATTCTGCTACAAGTGGAAGGAATTTAAAGCTTCCTGCAATCTGCCAGCCATATAATAAGTAAGTAAATAAATAAACAGTACATGTTCCCAGTGGGAAACAGTGTTAGAACTATTCAAGTTTGTCAGTTGAAATCAATTTGGTAGTTCTTAGCTTTGGGATTGAATTAATGGAGAATCAAGATTGGTTGTGGTTTATATTTAATTCGCTGTTAAAGAATTGAGGGGGGAAACTACATTACTGTTAGTTTGGAAATGGTAGAAAAGTAGTATTTTCTGTCTTATTTTAATTGCTATTATTTATATAATAATGATTACCCATTTTCATTAGTTTAAAATGGGGGAGAGAGAAGGAGGGAGGGGGAGAGAGAGAGAGAGAGAGAGAGAGAGAGAATATGAGAATCCATTCTACCTCTGGCAAATATTGCACAGAATGTGGACTTGCTCCAAACCACATCCTAGGACACTTCTGACACACAGCTGAGCCAACTAAAGCCCAGTGCAATCAAATATAACTCAACAATTCCATCTGTTTAAAATTTACCTCTATCATCCTAAGGATTGAATCTCCATTTTCTCTATTTTGGCTTCTTGCACTGGAAAGCCCCAGAAACACATTCAGCTTGGTATGGGACCTGGAAAAAAAGGAGGAAATGAAGGAAGGGAAAGAAGAAAGGAAAGATTTCTCCCCTTCCCGCCTCCCCCCCACCAAAAAAAATTTTTTTCCTAAGAAGTGGCAAAACAAACACTTTCATATTGTATAGAATCATTTCTCAAATGGATGAAGTATTTTGTGAAAACAAGAAGTGACTGCTCGAAATGCATCAGGAGAAGCTTTGCAAATGAGGGCAAAGTGGTAGGGCTGCTTTTGAAAAGCAGCTCTTTGAAATACACATCACAATAGAACAGTTCTGACATCCATTTCATGGGTTTTTTGTTGTTGTTTTTTTAAGAAAATTTACAGCTACTCCAGGGAGGAGGTGAGGGAAGGGAAGGATGACGAAGGCTGCCTAGCTCAACTGTGACGGAATAGACCAGGGGTGTCAAATTCAAGGCCCGCAGGCCGGATCCAGCCCGCGGGGTGCTTAGATCCTGGAAACAGCAAAGGATCAGCCTGCAGTGTGTCTGCCAGCAAAAACGGAGCCCAGGAGGGCCGTACGTGGCCCTCCCGATTTCCAATTTCGCTGGCAGAGGGCTGCAGGAGGCCATCACAGCCGAAAACGGAGCCTGGGAGGGCCGTGCATGGTCCTCCCGGGCTCCGTTTTCGCTGCCAGAGGGCTGCACAATGTCAAGCTGGCCACGCCCACATCCACTCATCCCCCTGAGGTGAAACACAACCCTGATGCGGCCCTCAATGAAATTGAGTTTGACACCCCTGGAATAGACCGTCTCAGAAGCAGCACAAATGAACTGAGTTTCTTACTGTCAAGGATGCTGATAGCTTATTTCCAATCAATATGTGATTTGCTCTTCCCTTTTGAATCTCTTTCCTAATAATCTAGTCTTCATCACCCAGAGAAACATGTGGCTGAATCAAGTCCTACTTTACAGAGGACCGGCCTCTTTGAAGAGGTCCCTATCTGGAAGGTTGTCCAGGACCAGATCTGTTTTAAACAACACGAGCTATATGGAGAAAGAACCTAGGACCTGAAACTGCCCATCAAGAATTGAGACCTCAGCAGAAGACTGAGTAGATGTCCACAAGATTCTTTGTCATAGTCTTCTCCAGTACGGGGAAAACTCATTGTCTTCCTATTGAAGTTTAAGTCATCATTGCTGATTCTATAGTTCCTTGAATAAATAATTACAAAACAGCTCTGGGTAAGGTGTTGTTGTTTTTGCTGATAGCATTTCATCTTTCAAGTAGTCTGTTTCTAGGAGTCTCCCCTCATCCTTCCAAATAATAATTGTTATGAGACAACCATTTTTGTGTGGAGAAAATTAACATTTCCAAAAAAATGCAGGCAGTACAATTTTGCTCTTTCAAAATGTTCTCTGGTATCTTACGACTACAAAGTTCTTCTCATTATTAGGCAAAGGCAGAGGCATTTGCCAGAAGCGGCGAAATATGGTTGTGTCTATTAAAGCTAGGAGCTTTGTGTTGTACTCTATGGCATTTTTATTCTTGTGTACCTTGATGACACCAGTGCACAGTGAAGGTGTCCCTCACATTTATCTGAGTGGTACTGGTACCACCTCAACCAACAGCTCATAAATTGTTTGCTAAAGACCAGTGTGAGCATTACCCTTCATCAGGCTAAATTATTATGGGAAAGTTTCCACAGACATCTTCTGCCCTGGATTGCATTGTCTAGCCATTACAAAGCCAGTTGGAAAGACTGAAGCTTGGAATCGATGTTCCCAGCTTTGAACAAGAATGGCTGGTTCCTATAGCAGCAATTTATTTCCCTAATTGCTGCCCAAACCTTCAAAAGCATTGCAAATGCTAAAGCAGTAAACAACACATGTTTGCAATGCTCCCTTCTGCATAGTAAGAAATGTAGAGATTGGCTTTGATTTTTTTTTTAACCCAAAAGAAATAAAAGTTCTCATCTTGTTTTATGGCAGTGACCCAGAAAGGACACTTAAACACTGTAATAGAATTCCTTCAGTTCATCTATTGAATTAAGAATAATCTCGTATCTTGGTTTGGTAGTTTTATTGTATGTGGTCTCATTTCTGACACTGAGACCTCTTTCGAAGTTCTCATTTTTATCAACAACATTCAGGCCATTTCATCATCTTGCTTTCCTCTCTCCCTCTCCCTTACCTACACACACACACACACACACACACACTCTGATCTATTAGAGCAATGTTTCTCAATCTGGGCAATCTAAGATGCATTGACTTCACCTCCACGACTGGGGAATTCTGGGAGCTGAAGTCCAGATATCTTAAAGTTGCTCAAGTTGAGAAACACTGTGTTAGAGGAAGAAACACGTTACCCTACTAGGTTCATCTGTCCCTAGCAGCTGTTCTACTTCTTTCTTATTTACAGCTAATTTACAACATGATATTAGCTATCAGCTCCTCTTTAATCAGTCTCCAGGTCTTGTGTTTGCGAAATTCAGAAATCAGCAGCAGTAAATACATTATAAAAATAGTACTGTTAATAATAACGCTGATGTAAGACAGAAAAAAATAAGGATAGTGCCATAGACAGAAGGGGACAGGCTTTTGAATCTTCACCCCTTCTCTCACTGGCTTGGACACAGCAGGGTAATTTGGAAACTGAAAGGGCAGCTGCCAGTTCATACAGCTCTGACCAGCATCATCTGTT
Source organism: Thermophis baileyi (assembly GCA_003457575.1). Taxonomy (NCBI): domain Eukaryota; kingdom Metazoa; phylum Chordata; class Lepidosauria; order Squamata; family Dipsadidae; genus Thermophis; species Thermophis baileyi. The sequence goes on from QLTV01002429.1 coordinate 1,125,026, forward strand.
ACTACTTGTTCACCATTCCTCTTAATTCCTGTTGACTTCCTAATGAATGAAATGCTGCAATGCAGTACTATCAACCCTCTACACAGTGCACTGGCCTACTAGGATCCTGGCCTGGGTTAGCAGATGCCTCTCTAGTCAGTCGGGGGGGGGGCTTTCCAAGTGGCACCATGTGCGGTTCTCTGGGGAACGAGAAACAAAACAGCTTGCTTCTAGAATTAGCTGTGCCAGCCAAAGCCAATCCAAGGTACCGAAATGTTCAATTGGCAACCTTAACTCCACCTAATGGATGATCAGGAGATCTTTTGGGCTGAATTCCAATCCCACAAAGTGCAAAGAACTTGGCAGGAACCAACTTCCCCAACTTCAGCTGTATAATGAAGAATCATCCTGACAGCAATTCAGAGGACCTCCTTCCAAAAATGTGTGATTATTTTGGAGGAGGAGGAGGAGGAGAAGCAGGAGGTGGAGATGGCACCACTCTTTGCTTCAGCATAAGGCATCTGTCCATATTAAAAAATATGCCCTGTTTTGAAGAGCCACAACGTGCTTGCAGTATAACTACTTCTAGCCAATATTAGATATTGGCTAATATCCCAGAATTGTGAGTCAACTGGAAGCTTAAGATCAGAATGATATATGTTTTGCTGGCTGGTGGAAGAGCTAAAAGAACTAAGCAGAGGGAACGCTATTCCTACATTAATGTCTTCCCACACAGCATCCCTGCCTGTTCCATTTTGACCTTCACTGATCAGTAAAAAGGGATTTCTACTTGTAGGAGGGATTCTATGCTTAGAAGTCTCGCCAGCCAGAGCCCCTGCCCAGTGCTTAGGCGCAAAGGTTAGGGGACAGCAGATGGAAATATTATAGATCCAGATTGCATATCCATCCTATCATTTAATCCATATCTGTCTGGAAAGACCTACAAGGAGCTGAAAGTAATGTCTGGAAAGACCTACAAGGAGCTGAAAGTAATGATATGTTGTATATTTGTTCAGATTTAAATCATCATCATCATCATCAATCATCTATATCCCCAGCACAGACAACTTTACTCATGACTTTACTAGAAGATATGAGCACTTTTGTTTTACCGTGGAGTTATTTTCTCTTGTGAGTTCCTTATTTTTGAGATTCAAACACCTGTAATTTGGAATCCAAACTGATGCCACCAATCTACAAGAGAGAAAGAGCAGTAGGTTCTTGCAAGCCCAGAGCACTACAGAAGCTGAAAAAGTATTTAGCAGGGGCAGCGCGGGGGGGGGGGGGGAAGTCCCAAAATTCTACAGGGAAGTCCCACAATTCTACATGCTAGGACAACTCCAATCCCTGCTCCAAAATAAATAAATTAATAATACAATCCTCAGCCCAGAATAAAAAGTTATTGTGCAACAATCATTGTAACCCAAAAGTTGCAGTTGGGTCAGGAAATAAATAAGTGTAATTGGTGAAAACTGATAGGAGCTTGCCAAGAGAAATAAGATTAACTTGAGTGTTAAGGATCTAGCTCCCTGGGACTGTAACTAGGGGAAGTTAGAAGCAAAGAACACATAAATTCACATAACCAGTGATTGAGATCAGGGGAAGAAATAGAAGTACCTCCAAAACAGGGTGTTGTTCCATAGAGTGGAGAGAAAAGAATTTTTTAAAAAGCTATAAAGGCTATGGAACTGAGGGTCCGTTAAGGTATGTGCAGAGTAACCCTTGAGTAACAAGGATATGCACATAGAAACGTTACGATAGTAGATATGAATTCAGCCATACACAGATACACTAAATTGAGTTAAAATTTACTTTAAGAAATAGCACAGTCCAATAAACAGTCCAGGTCATACACGTTTAAATCCGTAACTAGCTAGAATAACAGTCCAGAGAATTACAAGCTTTTACAACTACAGAGTCTTCTTACCGGTTGCCTTTGTCATTCACAGTAAACAAAGATATTACAATATAAGCACAGCTCAGATACAACAGAGACTAGAATATCAAATAGAGCATGCCAGAGAGAATAAGCTATGATCTCTAGCTCCCTCTTATGGCAATTTACAACACAATCATCCAATCAGAATACAGCACAAATCAATACAGTGATTTTGTTTTAAACATACATACATACATTGTTGGTTTATATATTGCCAACCCAACTACATGGACAGAGACCTAACAGGGTCCATGGGATAGGTCTAGAAAGAGGGAGAAAGGAGAGGAGCAGAAGCCACTTAGTCAGAGAGCAATGGTTTAGGAGAAGGGAGAAAGAATGGTTAGCTAAATAAGAGGCAGGGCAAGAGAAGAGTTAGGAAATAAGAGGTCAAGCTTTAAAGCAAGAAACAGAAAAAGATAGTAGAGAGACAAAATGGGGGGAAGCATGAAGCTTTTCTTCCTGCAATCCTGTGTCTTGGTGGACTCCACTCCTTGAAGCTAATGGAGGACAGAAGGACAGAGGCTAATGGAGGACAGAAGCAGCTTGGAGGATCAGTTAGCATGCTCAAACAGCATGGTTAGAGAGGCTGGTAAGTTCTACCAGCAAGGAAATTGTCTTGTGGTTTGATTGGGGAAGGATTTCTTTCAGAACCAGAGGAGAAATCAACTGGATTCAGAGGAGCAAGAAGGAAGGAGACAGAAGAGGGATTAAGCAACTAAGAGAAGAATGGTTGCTCCGTGAGATTTTTGCAGAGCCAGTCGCAGCCCTGATCATCTTTGCCAAGGGAGAGGAAAGAAAGATTTGGTGTGGAGACTGCTCAGTCAGTGGTGTACAAACTGTTCTCTCTGAGCAAGTCTCTCCAGATACACAGAGAGACCCATTTCCCACTGAGTTCAGTCGCAATTCTTTAAAGTTATTCTTCTAACAATGAGCCTGTGTAATTAAAGCGGCGTGGTTCCACCTTATGCCAATCCCAGACTACCCTTGAGGAGGATCCAAAATCCATGGAGAAGGAGCTTTTATTTGTTGCCCAGCAGTAGTGCTGTGGGACCATCTTTTCCACCAGCTGCGCCTCTGGGCCCATTGGTGCTGTGGTTGTCAGAGAGACCAGAACCCTGTCTTGGGTAGCTATTTTAATAAAATAGGGTAGGGAATGTCAGCCTCCCATGAGGATGCAGATCTTCAGAAGGTGACATTCCTAAATGCAGATCTTCAGAAGATGACATTCCTTCCTACTAAATCTGTGATTTACCAAACTAAAAGATTTACTGGTTTAATCCTGGATGTTTATATTTGAGAGAGAATTTGCACTTATATGCGCCTGTATGAATGCAAGTAGGCCTCTGTGTGCATGTGTGCAGAGAGAGAGAGGGAGAGATCTGCAATGGAGTATTCTTTCAGCCCCCTATTCAAAAAACATGAGCCTAGTTGCAGTTCCAGGTGATTTCACCACCTTGTTATTAGAGAAAACATGAAAATTGTATAAGTTACTTACCTGTAGGATAATAACAGCATCTCAAGGGCATCAAAAAAAGAATTCTGGGTGGATGGGGGAAGACCTTCCTCTTTGTTCATTCACTCACTGACTCACCCACATACACACCCACAAACACACACACAAAGAGGGAGGGTGGGAGGGAGAGGGAGAGATAGCTGTTTCCTCACCTATTTTCTTTTACTGTTATCTCCACCTTTACATTCTATTTCTACCATTCATGGTCAGTATGACTGTGTTGTTTCTTTCTGAAATGAAAGGAGCCTGAGATTTTTTAGCTGTTCCACTCTCTCCCTTTTTCCCTTATCCTGAGTGGCTTCAGAGATGATTGGCAGATGTCACTTGTCATCTGACACCCATGTTGTCTACTGAGGTAGATCTAGATTTTCCTTCTTTTGGTTTGATCACGGTGAATGGCCTTCAAGGGAATTCATGCATCACAGATAAGATATTGATTGGGTACTAAGCTGGGGTTAAATTTTGGCAACATTGGTTTGAATCCATTCTTGAACAGTTACTACCAAAATAACAAACTATTCCTCTGTTGAATTTTATGTTTCCAATATAGACAGCAGGACAACTATCAAAGTTCAAACTTTCAGCAGACTATAACCTCCCCACCACCACCGCCGCCAAAACAAAAACAACAATCCTTCCTTTTCAGCAATGTGAAAATGTCCTCCATTGTGGGGGCTGGTTAAGAAATCTGGAACTTTCAGATTATGCCATCAATGCTGTCCCAAAATGGCTTCTCCAGGATTTTCCACACACCAAATATCTGCCAACTACAGTACTGTGTCCCATTTTACCTGCAGGTTGTTTCTTACTACCCTTTATTTACCTTTCTCATCGTTGAGCTGGGCACACTAGAAAACTAAGCAACCATTTCTATTTCTGAAAAAAAGAAAGCTTATAAAACCAAGAGAGTTTTTTTCAGAAACAATTAATATGCTGTTGGAGCCAAATATGGCTTTGCAGCATGCTAGCTTCCTATTAGTGTCACTCTGTAATTATGGTAAAATTGTTTGCCATTAATTATTGTTTATCCATTTAATGAGGGCAGTAGAGTGAAGTTTTCATTTTTCTTATTTTTGTTCACCATGGAGGGTTATTTCATTTAATGCTAATTGTTTATGCTGTTTGTCCTGAATATTTTATAGTGTTATATTCTTGTCCGTGGGCATTTCAAGGTTCATTTTGTTATGTTTCATGTACACACTTCAATTCTTCCCCCCCCCAAACCTGAATGGATGTCACAGCATACAAATTTGTTCCGATTGTTTCTAGTTCTTGAAAATAGGTGCTGCTGACCAGCTAAAACTGCTAGATGGTACTCAGTTGAACTGCCTTACCACTAATATTTTAATCATGAGAGCAAGCCAACTTCTTGTCCAGATGTGTGAAGCCAAGAAGAGGCATCATTTTTCCAGATTCAGGGATATGTTCATAAAGTCTAGTTTTTATGCTGGCAGCAGTCAAGTGAAAATGGATGAGTCATTTGAATCGCATCCTAGCAAGCAGAAGTGTGCATAAATCAATCCATCATATGAGAAAAACAAAATTGTCTGAGAAAATAAAATAATTTCTCCCCCACTCATCTCTCAGAAGCATATTCTATAATTTCAGAGTCACTAACAGTAAGCTGTTGGGTATCGTTTCATCTCTCTTGATGGCTTTAAACAACAAAAAGCAAAAACAGCTTCTCCAGTATCATTCCTCCCAACCTATTTCAAGGAGAGCATTTTTTTTCAAAGACAAAAAAAGCATGAAGATGGAAAACATCAGTAGTGAACATTTAAAATGCTGAAAACATTACAGATTTGTCAAGCATCAGTTCCAAATCCATGAGGAATTTTCAAATATTAACTTATTACCAATCTCAAAAATCTGCATAATCTATTTCATACATTCAGAATAAAGAAGCAAAAAATGAGCCTTAATCAGAATGTTATAAGACATTTATTTTACATTTGTTTTTTACTCAGGACCCCTTCCCACTTTTAAAAATGATGGAGCACCCCAAAAGAGCTTTTGTTTGTATGGGTTATATTTATTGATATTTAGCATATTAAAAATGAAGATGCATTTGCTGCTGCCTATCAGAATTGTTTGATGGAATGTTAATGTTCATATTATTTTTCAACATAAGCCGGCAAATCATTTTAATTCTTGGACCCCCTTCCAAAAGAGTCTTGGGGAACTCCTAGTGCTCCTAAAACCACACTTTAACACTATAATAAGAAAACAAAGAAGTTGGATCCTTTTTGGTTAAGGAAGATTAAAATACATGAAGTCTTGAAATGTATCAGCAGAAAATAACATTTATTAAAGCAGCATTATAATAACAGAGCTGTGGATTTCAGTGTTCCTTAGAGCATTGAATAGGGACCAAATTATTATTTTTTAATTCCTGCATTTGTGAGGGCCAGAGGGTTCCATTGTCGCCTCCTCCTCCTCCTCCTCCTCCTCCTCCTCCTCCTCCTCCTCCTCCTCCTCCTCTTCCACCTCTCACTTGTTCTCCTTCAATTAGCTGTCTTGACTGTCAGAAGCAGCCAGGGTCTCCCCATGCTCAGCATTTCCATCAATCTACATCTGTATCGCTAGGTCTCCATGATGTTGCCATTCTTTGGCAACTGGGAGCTGCTTTGTTTTCTAGCTTGCTTATGGCACAGTTTGAATATCCTAAAATTTTGGTAACTTGGGGAGCTCGAAGGTGGCTCATTTTCCCATTGGTTGCAATTCTCCTGGAACTTATTCTGCCTCAGATTTCTCTAGTTGATTTCACAAACTTGTTGATGAAGTCAGTCTGAATCCTTCTTGTTTCACAATTCTATTAAAACCTGGCTGGTTTAATTTTCTTGCTTATATCAACAGTATGCACTAAGCTCTCCCCTTGCCTGCCTTCCAGTCTTACATAGAACATTATTCTCTCTCTTTACCCATTCCTACTTCAAGACAGGCTCAGACAAGATTTTATACTACAATATTGAATGACGATTGTACCTCTTGGAAAATGCTCCTGGCTGCAAAATGAGAGCATCCAGCCATCATCACAGTTTTCACTGAAAATGTAGATGTAAGAGGGAGGCTGTCTCAACAGCCAAGCAACTTTCTGATTATGCCAGCAGCTCAGCTTTTTTGTAAAACGACCACATTTGCACACAAAGACTTGTTGAAAATACAAGCAAAGGGTCCCAAATGTGCTTTTTCAAGAGGCAGCTGGACTTGCTGTTTTTTCTTTGAAAACATTTCGCTTCTCATCCAAGAAGCTTCTTCAGCTCAGAGCAGGATGGATGAGAAGCGAAATGTCTTCAAAGAAAAAAAACAGAAAGTCCAGCTGCCTTTTGAAAAAGCATCTTTGGGACAACCATGACCTGGATGACTGAGAATGATTGAGAATCTCCATAAGACACAAGCAAATGGGTTTTTGTTACTCCAGGAGCTGCTATAATTTGGGCAAGAGAGTGCTCTACAAATTATCCCCCCCCCAATTTTAATTGGTTGGCTCAAGGGAACATTGATTGGTTCATGGTATTCCATTCTGGTTCTGAGCTATTCAGAGTCAACTGGAATAAAACGGATCAAACAGTTGACTATTAACTGCTTTGGAGAAATTGGACGATGGAAACTGTGTGATATGGAATTGCTTTCACACTATACAGATACAATCAGAAGACTTACATTACTTGGCTTGAAGAAGATACAAGACCTTAAGATTCCACATTCTTCTTCTAAGATCTCTGCTAAAAAGAATGCTGGATTGTCTATGGAGATCTTCTAAGATCTCTGCTAAAAAGAATTGTGGATTGTCTATGGAGATTCTCAATCATCCAGGTCATGGTTGTCCCAAAGGTGCTTTTTGTCCAAAAGGCACCTGGACTTTCTTGGGTTTTTCTTTTTCCTTTGAAAACATTTCACTTCTCACCCAAAAAGCTTCTTCAGTTCTAACTGACTGGTGGGGAATAGAAGGATTTATATGGAATCCTTCCACTCATATGGAATATAAATGCTTCCATTCTCCACCAGTCAGTTAGATCTGAAGAAGCTTCTTGGAAGAGAAGCAAAAACTTTTCAAAGGAAAGAAAATAAACAAGAAACTCCAGTTGCCTTTTGAAAAAAAGCAGCTCTGGGAATACTTTGGGTACCATCTGACCACTCTCATCCCACAGTCCCTACAGCATGTTAACTCAAGCCACAGGCACAGATGTCAGAGAAAGGCAAACAATTGGCATGGATATAATAGAATGTCTACAGTGAATGGCAGAAGTAATTGGATGCTCAGAATATACGTATTTTATGTTGGTGACATGCTATTTTAATTGCTTCATTACACGCTCAGTTTGTAACTCAATCTAGTCTGGAGATCTGCAGAAAAAAGAATATGACACCTACCACGGTTCTCTCCAAAATATAAAGCATATGATATAATAAAACAGTTTTACATGCAAAAGAAATTTCACCTGAGTAGCTTTCCTCAAACTGGCCTTCATTTCTCTTTTTTATTACATTTGGTGAAAACCACAGATATACTCACACAAATATCTCTACTTGTTCCTGAACAATTTGACTTAACTTATAGGTATTTAATTCTGTGTACAATTACTTGTTTGCGGGAAGTCATCTGGAAGTTAGTTAATAGATTCTGCAGGAGTGAAGGGTTTTGACCAAACAGTGCTTGCCAGATTTTGAACTGGGGGGGGGGGAATGTGGATGAGTAAGTCATAGGATGAAATATCACTGAGCTTAGGAGTTCAGACTTTATGTCAAGCAAGATTTATTGCACCACCGCTGACATCTTCCACATAAGAGGCTTTTGACCAGTTAGACCTCCAGGAATATTTGTGAATCTATCAGTATTACTGTAGACTTCTAACCTGAAGTGAACCCATTTTAACATCACTCCCAGGATAATAGTCAATGACTGTTTAAAGCTGGGGTGATTAATTTTGAGGAAGACCTCTGAATTTTTGTAGCTTCAGTGAAATCTCCTTGATTGGTGTTAATTGAAGTTATTATTGGCTCCTTTTCAGTTGTTTGCATTTCCATTAATGCTTTGAGAATTTCATTGTACTTCATTTTTTAAAAAAATTGTAATTGTTAACCCCTTGCAGGGCCATCCAAAAAAAGAGGATGAAAAAGTCAAGCTGGCATCCCCAACGACATGACTGAAAACACCTCATTTTAATATGCATCTCATGTGTGACACTGTCAACTTCAAAGGGATTGACAACATTCTTCTTCTTAATCTTCACCTTTGGAGGAGAGGTGATTATAAAGAGGGTGTCCTGTGGGAAAGCCACACAGCTGACCATTGTTTTGACTACAGTATTTTTGGGAGAGCTTTACTTTTGGCTGTACTTATTTCTTAGAAATCAGAGGTAGCTAAGACCCCTACAAGAAAAGTCATGAGACATAAGAGAACAGAAGCAGTGTTTACTGTTTATTAAATGAAAACTTGACAATAAGCACTCCAAGAAAATAAAACAATGCAATAATGCACAGTATAACTATTAGCAAACCTTGATATTCCATGCCAATCAAAAGGTTCTAAGCCTTAAATTCTAAGTTAAAAAGGTAAAGGTAAAGTTTCCCCTCGTACATACATGCTAATCGTTCCCGACTCTAGAGGGCAGTGCTCATCTCCGTTTCTAAGGCGAAGAGCCAGCACTGTCTGATGACGATTCCATGGTCATGTGGCCGGCATGACTAAATGCTGAAGGCGCACGGAACGCTGTTACCTTTCCACCAAGGTGGTCCCTATTTTTCTACTTGCATTTTTACATGCTTTCGAACTGCTAGGTTGGCAGAAGCTGGGGCAAGTAACAGGAGCTCACTCCATTATACGGCGCTAGGGATTCGAACCACTGAACAGCCTTTCTGATCATCTTAGCCACTGAGCCACCGCATCCCCAAAATTCTAAGTTAATTCTGCACAATAAAAGAATATTGACCTTACCCAATTAGAGCACAGCTGATGGGAGCTGCGTCAGAGATATTAGATCAGAGGTGTCAAACTCGTGGCCCGTGGGCTGGATACGTCACGTGCTGGCCACGCCCCCTCCAGGTTTAGCGAAGGGGAGAAAAGTTGCGATATGTCACGTGACAACAACATGTCATCACGAGTTTGGCACCCCTGTATTAGATGCTCTCCTCCCTTATAATACCCCTTATAATACCTCTCTTTCTTATACTAATTTCTCCTCTCCCTTCAAGATCTGCAAGATCTAGAGGAGGCAACTTTACAGGGTTTTACTGAAAGAGGCCATTATAGTTCCTGGTTAGCTTTCCAAGTAAGTCCATACTCCCTCATGATTTCTGCCTGGGAAATTATCTAAGCATGGTTGGTATTTGACAACCCTATGAGATAGTCCAGCCAAGAAACCAAAGCCATGAGTACTCTACTCCATGTCCGACTCCCCAAGCATTGTCCAAAGACATTTCCATGATCATGTGGCCAACATGACTATATGCTGAGGCACATGGAATGCTGTTAGTGGTACCTATTTATCTACTCACATTTGCATGCTTTCAAACTGTGAGGTGGGTAGGAGCTGGGGCAAATAATGGGAGCTCACCCTGTCGTGGGGTGCTCGGGTCTCAAACCCAGGCTGTCAGCTTTCCAGCTGACAAGCCCAGCATCTTTAATCGCTGAGCCATCATGTACCCTCATGTGTAAATGTCTATGGAGATTCTCAGTCATCCAGGTCATGGTTGTCCCAAACATGCTTTTTCAAGAGGCAACTGGACTTTCTGGTTTTTGTTTGAAGACATTTCGCTTCTCATCCAAGAAGCTTTTTCAGCTCTGACTGGATGGTGGGGAATGAAACGATTTATACTCTTTGTAACTGTCTGTAAGGAATATAAATCCTTCCATTCTCCACCATCCAGTCAGAGCTGAAGAAGCTTCTTGGATGAGAAGCGAAATGTCTTCAAAGAAAAACTAGTTGCCTCTTGAAAAAGCACCTTTGGGGGTCCCTCATGTCTACTAATGCTACCTTTGTTGTAAGGTTAGAGCAGGGGTCAGCAACCCGCGGCTCTGGAGCCGCATGTGGCTCTTTCATCCCTCTGCTGCAGCTCCCTGTCGCTCAAAATGTGTGTCACAACTGCCAATGTGCGACACCCACCGGTATGCAATTTATTAAGCTTTTTGACCCCCGGTAGGCCAACCATGGATAAATCCAAGAAAAGAAAAGTTTCAGAAGAAAACAATCTTTAATTCAACTATATATGCTAGTTTTGTGGCCGCTCAGGAAATAGTCAGGCACGGGAAGAGTTTTGTGGCTCCCGGTGTTTTCTTTTCTGTGGGAAATGGGTCCAAATGGCTCTCTGAGTGTTTAAGGTTGCCGACCCCTGCAAGTAACCCAACCTTGCAAATCTGAAACCACTTCTTCCCTCCCTTGCCTTTACTTTCTAGAGAATTAGGAAGGGTCACTTCTGAGATGCTTTCTCCACTGACATTTCCTTCCATGGCTTAAGATATCTCTTGGCTGGCCATTGTCTAAGCTGTAGCTCCTCCTGTCTCCAAAAGTTTAATGCACAACCCATTACATTGTTAGACTTTGTGACTAAGTCAGTGCTCTGTTTTTTTTTCACGCCTTTCTTATCAGAGAACTCTAAAACTGCACCTGCTTTCCATAAAACAACCAATTGCTCAAACTAGCTGCTGCTTTAGGAAATGGCCAAGGAGCTGTCTATTTGTGAAATATATCGACAGCACATTATAAGGGGCCGATTTTTGATCACACACTCACAACTATCATTTTGGGGTTGTTGTTTTTTTAATCCCTTCCACAGCATTCCTCATCCCTCGGCCAGTGTAAGGAAACTGGGATCTAAATATTTTTAAAAAATAAATGAGATATGAAATTGAATCACCCTATTTTGCTGATTTATTCTTATTCACATGAGCAAATAAACGGCCATCTTACTTTTTTCCTCATTAGTCATGGCAGTTGATCATGTGTATGAGCTGAAGTAAACTCGCTGATCCTGAGAGAAATCTCCAAATAGAGGATAGTGATTGCAGAAAATGTGGTTTATCGGTATGCTTGGCAGACCAAGTTGGAGAGAGCTGCTCTGTACAATAATTGATTTCTGTATTGAGACAGCTAAATCACAAAGGAATGTCAATATCTGCAAACAGATCAGTAGAATGCTAAGGGATACTCCTGGCTTGTTCATTGTTTGGTTGATTGGTTTGCAACCTAAGTTGAAGCCAACATCCTAGAATGCAGAGACAGTAGGTCCTTGTCTCCTTCCCTGTAATCTATTTAGATGTTCAACATACAATGTAGTTTTGTGGCTTTATCACTGTACATTTTTTCCACCGTCCTGGTTCATTTTATTGGCTGATACCTGAACAGGTGGTGAATGATTGGCACCCAACCACAAACTCAGTGCTTTTAAATTAAAGGTTCACAGGCTTTTGGGGGTCCAAAAATCATATTTGGCCACTCACCAGCTTTCCACAAACAGTGCAGACCCTGAACATAAACTACATTTGCTTGAATTATGTTTTAAAATACAATTAAGTTGCCCAACGCATCTCATATTTTCCCTTTTTTTTCATTTAAAAAAAAAAAGACAACCACAAGAGTGCTGGGGCAAAATTCAAGGTTTTAGGGACTCCGTATGAATCTAGGTTTGCAGTCTATGTGCCTTTTCTAAGGATACTGGAAGAAGATGCCTGGGGCTGCCCTTTGCCTCTACAAACAGCCTCATAAAATAACAGAGTTGAGTTACTAGAAGACAAAGTCCAATTAGAACTCCTAGAGGGAGTACATAAACAGAAAAAGAGGCAATTATGAGTTTTATGAGAGTCACCTTCTTTGGTCTCTTTTTTGCTCCTGACATTTCATTCTTCTTTCCAAGCTCTGCACAACTGCTACTGTTTTGTCTGGATGAAACATAAGCAAATTCCACCTGGGCTACTTGGCTTCCTCCAGCATTCGTGTCTTGCCAGCGATGATGCATTCTAAGGCTTTGAAATGCTAATATTGCATAATTTTACAGGGTATTGAGACCATTCCTTTGTGCCTCTGAAGAGCATCTTTCCCCATTTGTTCTATTCAAGTGAAGTCACTCTCTGGTAGCCAAGGAGAAAGTAGGGGCTGGGGTTGGGAGAGGAGCAATTGTTCCAAAGAGCGCTCTTTTTTAATGTCAGCAGAAGGCTGAGGCTCTCAGCCTAATGGAATATAACCTACTGCACTAATAGATAAGCAACATGGCAATGCAATGCCGCATAATGTACGTGTGCACTACTGGAGAAACCATGGCATAGTTTAGTACAGACCTTTTTTTTAAAAAAAAAGCACAAAAGGAATCTATCAAAATGCACTAGGGTAGCAGTCAAGGAGAGGGTGGAAACAAACAGCAGATGATGGAACACATCTGTTGTTTTCTTGGCTTTCCATTTTAATGATAAAGCTGTATAGCTTTGGTTTCTCTCTCCTTCCCAATAGGCCCTATTAGTAGCCTGAATGGAGAAAACACGCTTGGTTTGTACTTTAATGTTGCCATTCTGCAAAGCAGCTATCAGGAAGAGGTTATTTCAAAGGGGAGAGAAAGTAAATGCAACAGAACAGAGGGGAGAAACGGCTAGATAACATTTTCACATATACTTAAGATGATCTAAGCAGAAATGCTTGAGCCAACGACACATTTAGCTGACTTGATCTGGGATTAGAGGTTAGCAGAGACCGAGTAGTTTGGATGGGAGATACTTGCCCTACTCTTTATCCCCAGTGTAATCACAGGATTCATATTTTTTAAAAAAAACTCAATGTAAACAACTTCCCCGCTGTTGCCAGGCTGCTAAGACGTGTCCATAAAGCCACCAAGCGATGAGTTTGACTTAAAGTAGAATTTACCTTTAATTTACATTTGTCATAAAAGTTGAATTGACATTATCGAGGTCGGTTCAGTTTTGGAAGACCGGTATCAGCCTTGTCGATGTTGATTTGCAATCATCATGGATAGCAATAGCACTTAGACTTATATACCATGGGACTTATATAGACTTATATACTGTGGGGAAAGACTCAACCTCCAAAGAACAAGATGTGCCATGGGACCTGGTCTATCCTTTACAGATAGACCAGACCTATCCTTCCTCTGGAACGGAAGATGACGGAAGATAGCAATGGCACTTAAACTTATATATCACCTCATAGTGCTTTACAGCCATCTCTGTTTGCAAAGTCAGCATATTGCCCCCAACAGTCCTTGTTTTACTGACTTTGGAAGGATGGAAGGCTGAGTCAACCTTAAAGCGGTCAGGATTGAACTGCTGGCAGTGGACAGTTAGCCTGCAATACTGCATTCTAACCACTACGCCACCAGATATCAGTAGAAAGGGGGGGGGGGTTCTGACCAAACACCAATTGTTCTCTAACATTTTCAATAGTCAGAAAGCATAGGTGGCTAGGTAGTAAAACTGAGACATCGCAGATGGGGCAGTCCCAGTTTTTCAGGATTTGTAGTTTGTTTTGCTTTGGGAGAGATTAAAGGGCAAAAACACTATCCAAAGGTTTATGGATAGGGGATCCTATCCCCTATCCATAAACTGGGGATCCCCCATCCCCAATAAATCATTAGTAAATCTCATGGTCAACCTTCTACATGAATTCCAACCATGCAGCCTTTGGAAATCTGCACACTGTATGCCTTCAATTTATGTAACCTTTATTAAATGTATTTTTGCTTGTTTTAAAATAAATGGAGCTCCTGGCATTTTGCTTCTTACCCAGAGGGGGAAAAAAAGATTTTATTATTATAAAAATAAAAGCACTTTAAGCACAGCAATTATTACCTAGATATTCAATTGACTATAAAAAGGAGTTGATATGTTGACTTCTGAAAGCAAAAAAGAAAGGCTGCAGAAACCAATAATGCAATCTTCGGGAGTAATGTAGTATGTAGATGGGGGAGGTTATTTCCTAGCCATTAAAAAATAGGCATGGTGGGCCATCACCCTATTATTCCCTTAACTAAAGTAATTTTGTCAAACTGTTCCAGCAGCCTCCAGCAATGCTCTAAAATCCATTAACCTTCTTTATCTATCTCCAATCTCATCACCCACCTTGACAGGGTAGGAGGGTTCAGAGCTTCAACCATTGTGACAGCAATGCTAGCAGGAGCTACTGGTAGGGTTACTTTTGTCCATAAAGTCAGATGAGGAGAGATGGTTAATGGTTAAAGATAATACAGAATTATGGGAGTCCAGGTGAGGGGGGATAAACATCTGTGAGCTGGCATGTACACGTGATTGTGCTGCAGATACAAAAAGACCAGGGCTTCCATTGTAAAGCTGAAGCCACCATCTTGCAGATTCCCCACAACCCCAGTAGATCCAGCTGTTAAGAGCATCAGGACAGACATGGCTCTGGAGGCTTCAGATAAACCAATCCACCCAGGAGAATCCCAAAGGTGCTTTTTTCACAAAGGCAACTGGATTTTGTTTCTCCCGGAAGATGCTTTGCTTCTCATCCAAGAAGCTCTTTCGGTTCTGACAGAACTGAAGAAGCTTCTTGGGTAAGTAGCAAAAGTCTTCAAGGAAAAACAAAGTCCAGTTGCCTTTTGAAAAAGCACCTTTGGGACAACCATGACTTGGATGACTGAGAATCTCAATAGAAACCCAGGAGAATGAACTCCAGAATCAACTCTATAAAAATTCAATAGCAACTGTGGTGGAGGTATTAAGAGGAGAACAAGTTTAGAGTCCTTGCACTGCAGGAAGTGGCACAGACTTGAGCTCCCCCAGAATCCTTGAAGCATTATCTGATTGTTCCTAAGGGAATGCAGTCAGACTGGCAAGGTTTTTATAACATAGATGACTAACAATATTCATGAGTGGTTGGTTGTTGGTTGCTTGAGCATAACAGCATCTCACTTCTTTATGGTGGCCTGCAAAACTGCAGGTGGGACTAAAACATTTAGACAGATTTGTGTACCAGATGATAAGACCACCTTCTTTTGGTAGGAAGCACTCACCTAGTTCTTGAGAAGAACATTAGGCTTCCACAAATAAACCTAGACCTGATGTGGCCAAACCAAAACTTCAAGGAAGCTTTAGTGAGGAATGATGTCAGGATTGAACATAAATTCTTTGTTTTATGAGTACGCATACAGCAGGAACATAAAAGCTTGAATCAAGGAAAACTTTAAGCATACGAAATTGGATGTTTTAGGAATGAACTTCAGTAGATTAAAAATGTCCACTTTAAATAAGACAAGTATTTGATTACATTCAGGGCATGAAGCCACGTAAAGGAATAAAGTGTGATGATTTAGAAAAAGGCTGGGTAAGCATGTGTTCTGCTAAAACCCAATAAATGACATGGTTATGTGTATTAAAATTAGTAGCTATTTGGTGAGCATCAATTTTATGCGTTTATTTATTTACTTAGGGGATTAGGCTGTTGCCAATTCAGGCAGGCTCATGGCAACTTACAGAAGCACAGTTAAAACACCCACAGTATAGCACAGAATGTACACTTCCACAGTACAGCTTAAAATAAAAACAATAAAGCATGCCATAATTACAAATATTCTTATGGGAAAATTGGAAAAACAGAAGGGAGCTCCGTGATTGTTGGCCCCCAATTTCACAAGAAAGAGAATCCCAAAAAAAGAGAAAGCAAAGATTGTTATGATGGTTGAGAGCTACAGGGCAGCCCAGGAAATCCTACAGACCTGATTGATTGGCAACTTTGGGGGAAGCTAGGTAGGTCTGGGTATGTAGAGTTATTTCTATTATTAAGCAAATCTGCCCTTTCAGGATTGATAATACAGCTGGAGAAGTCCATTGTTAAGGAGATGGAATGTTGATATGCATCCCTCATTCCGGATGGAACACTGGGTTTTCTTCCATATTGCAATTCCCTTGTTGGTGCTGCCCCCAAGCTATACAGTGAACAAGTGAACAAGCTTCTCCTCCTTGATTTAGATGGGATTGAAGGGAGTTTTGACTGGGGGTAGGGCAGGTCAATATGGGTCTGATAAGTTTAGGTAAAGAGGGGAATTGGGTTTCCCCCTGGTCACTTCCAAAGGAACAGGGAGAAAGGGGATCAGACTACATTTTGTTTGTTACATCTATTTTTCTCCATCACAATAAGACATTGATTAAAAAGAATCAGTGCTGACAATTAAAATCCAGAATAATGATCTGATGCAATTATTAGCTATGTAACTGGCATATTATCCAAAGCCAAGCATACGTTACCTTGGCCATTGCCTCCACTGCCCACCCAGGGGTAACTGTGAATCCAAAACAATCTCCAAAATATAGATTTGCTTCCTATGGTGTAGTGCCTCCTCTTCAACAGGCAACACTGGAGAAAATTGAGAACCCTGATGAACAAAGGGCAATTTCTTCTTACTTGGTTTCAGCTTTAGCCTTGTCTCATCCAGACCTCAATAGCCTCCAGGCACTGGGGGAAAAAACCTCTATGGTGTCTCCAGCAAGCCATCAACAGTCCACCAATACAATAAAGGAGAAAAAGTAAAAGCACTTCATCTTCCTTACTGCCATAGTACAAGTCTGAACTTTAGTTCATGCCTATGCTGAATCAGTATCACAGTGTCTTTATCAGTCTCTGTCTCCGGCTACTCAGAAGAAATCATATCAAGAACCCAGATTGCAAGGGATGCAGAATAGGCTGTTCCATATGTTCCATGAGTATGACTACTCTCCCTACCTCCCTCTCTTTGACATAACTACCAAATCTACCGCATCTTCACAAATCTACTGCTAGCCATAGTCCAATCACCCACTCTCTACTCATGCAGCCAGCAAGGTGGCAATGCCACTCAAGGTAACCTTTGCTTGTCACAATTTATCACAAGCCTTCAACTTACAAACTCCCTCCTAGTCTATCTGTGACAAAATAACTCCTAGACCCACTTCCTGATTTTAGAAGAATGCTTCCCCCAAGTTCCCTGCCTAGCTCTCTTTTAGACCAGAGACCTTCATCAGGGTCCCCATCTTCTACCTACAGTAGCTGCTACCCATCTCCTGATACAAACAGAACTAGCCAATATCTCCTTCCTAAAGCTGCAGTGCAGCTATTTCAGAGAACTCATGGCCCAACCAACAGTAGTATTTAACTTACTGTATGGAACCAATATCTTGTACAAATGGCAGAGTTAAAGCTGGAATCAAAATTAGAGGTCAAACTATTAATACTCTGAGACATAGTAGATGCCACCACTTTGTTAGTTGAAAATAAAGAGAAATTCTTAAGAGCTCGTTATGAAAGTAAAAAATGCAAATTGAAAAATCCGGCTTAGCGTGAAATGTTAAGACAACAAAAATAATGTTCAAGAATATTTAGAGCTAACAGTTGACAGCAAAGAGAAGGAGGTAGATAATTCTGTTTACTTGGGCTCCAAAATAGATAAGAGCGCTGAACAAGTAAAGAGGCAATTAATTGAGGAAAGAATTCAATGATGCACTTGGTCAAGAGTATGAATTATAAAGACAGTTCTATGACAGCAAAGGTCAAAATAGTTAGGGCACCTTTTTTCTCCCCTGGGGTAGCTGCAAAAACTGGAAATTGAAAAACACAAGATAAAAGATAGGTACTCTCAAATTAGCAATTTGGGACGGTGATTAAGAGTACCAGAAATGGCAAGAAGACCCAATTGATCTAACCGAACAAAAATGTATTGCTCTCTTCTAGCAACAATCAGCAAGCAAAGTCACCTATTTTTGGTTTGTGATGCAACTGGATAATAAACCAGATGATGGATGAAGAACTAGTTCATGGCTTCCATGACAACCATGTTCATGGCTTCCATGACAACCATGGACCTGACCCAAGTAGTTCAGGGTCCGACCCATAGGGGGGACACACACTCAACCTAGTATTTCTCTCGGGGCAGTGGAGAGATGATCTGAATTTAAGGGGTATAGTGACATCTCCCTTGTCATGGTCAGATCATTCCCTGCTGAAGTTAGACTTTATGGCACCACTCCCTCATCGCAGGGAGGTGGAACCAATTAGGTGGTTCCGCCCCAGACGCCTGATGGACCCGGAAGGGTTCCAGAAGGAGCTTGGGGAATTACCTGAATCCCTTGTCCACAATCCATCTGAGGCTCTAGTAGCCGCCTGGAACAGGGCGGCATCTAGGGCTCTCGATCGGCTTGCGCCTGTGCGACCTCTACGTGGCCGTAGATCCCGTAGAGCTCCCTGGCTCACCAATGAGCTCCGGGAGATGAAACGCCACAAGAGACGTCTAGAGCGAC
>QLTV01002429.1:1184536-1219119 GCA_003457575.1 Thermophis baileyi
TGTGTGTGTGTGTGTGTGTGTGTGTGTGTATTAGTGCTGGGTACATTTATGAGCAGATGATTGATTAAGAAAGACTTGGCTGCAATCCTGAAACCTACCATAAATTTTTGGAGTCCTAGGAAGACCATATTCAATAAAATTAATAGCCGTCATTTACATATCACAAGCTCAGCCAGAGATTTAAATCATTCTGTTTGGTTTTTATTAACGTTTTCTCATTTTGTCAACTGTTTCTTCAGAGGTGTTCCTCGTGGCAGGGAGACCTGTTCCTGCTAGGCTTCTTTTGATATTTTTTCTCCTCCTTTCTCTCACTCGCTGACTTTTATGAAGCTTGCAAGATTTACCATGCCCCTGAGCCATTTTCTGACGCTGCGTTGTCTTTTTTATACGGTTTGATTTGCATCCATGTTTACAGAGAACGCTTGTCTGAAAATTACTTGGAGTAGCAAATTGCAGTGATCCTGCCTGAGGAACCTCTCCTTTAAAGATTGTTACTGAGGTCTTATGAGCAGCCGTGTCTTAGATTAGATCTCTGCCTGATTCACAATCAGGCTTCAAATGGCCAACAGCTAGATGTTCATATGAGTCATGAACTCTAGACAGTGACTGGCATTAAGAGAGGTGGGGCCACTGTCCTGAAGGAACAACGTGACTGGTAGCCATCATTCTGTCCCCCTGGATTCACCTAATCCTGTTTCAAAGGCATCTGAATTGAGAGATAGCATTATATCATGTGGTAGAATAGAATAGAATAGAATAACAGAGTTGGAAGGGACCTTGGAGGTCTTCTAGTCCAACCCCCTGCTCAGGCAGGAAACCTTATACCATTTCAGATAAATGGTTATCCAATCTCTTCTTAAAAACTTCCAGTGTTGGAGCATTTACAACTTCTGGAGGCAAGATGTTCCACTGATTAATTGTTCTAACTGTCCTGAAATTTCTCCTTAGTTCTAGGTTGCTTCTCTCCTTGATTAGTTTCCATCCATTGCTTCTTGTCCTGCCCTCAGGTGCTTTGGAGAATAGCTTGACTCCCTCTTCTTTATGGTAGCTAGTGCCATAATTCAGTCATGTGAGAAAGGACTTCATTTTGTCCATTCGGAATTCTCCATCATTTAGATTCCAGATTTTTTTATTATGAGAGAGGGAGAGGAAAAAAATCTTCCCATCTAATTAAACGGCATCATTCCGAGGGCTACCATCTTCATCTGACTGGTGATCCTGAGGTAAAATCATAACATCACTGTTCCACAGGTACAAGTTGATACAGCTTTGCAAGTCATTCCATACTATGGAAACTCCATACTGCCTTTGATTGACTACACCAACATTCCCCAAAAACCCCAAAGATAGAGTTTCATACTTTGAAAACTTTCATTTGCAAACATCCAGCCATGGCACAAACCATTACTCTGGAACCCTCATGAATCTAGTTTCCCCATTGACTTTGCTTGTCAAAAGGTTTTAAAAGGTGATCACGTGACTGCAACGGTCACAAATATGAATCAGTTGCCAAGTGTCTGAATTTTGTTCACATGACCAGGGGGGAGGCTGCAGTGGTTGTAAGTGTGAAAAACGGTCGTAAGTCACCTTTTCGATGCCATTGTAACTTCAAACGGTCACTAAATGAACTGTTGTAGGTCGAGGACTACCTGTGCTGGTGAGCGGTTTCACTTTCCCCATCACTGCCATTTTATTTTGCTTATCCTTTGCTGATCTTTTCCCCTTTATTCTTAGATCACCTCCATATAAGGATTCTCTTTGAAAGCAGCTTTGACCCCAAGGTCTCATTAGTGCTGAAAGTTGAATCAGTTTATTTCTCACAGCCACGTGTAGCAGAAACGCCATAATCCTTTGAAAACACTGGATGGTTTTGGATGGTGTATTTCCCCAAATAGAATCTCCCTTTCATTGCAAAACTCTAAAATAAAATCAGATCAGACTCATAGAATAACCCAGTTGAATCTTTGCTTTGCTTGTTTGTTTTGTGCAACTTTTCTTTCTAAGTTCCAACTACAAGGATCTCTCTCTCTCTTTCTCTCTCTGTGCTCTCTTCCCACCTCCCACTCTTCTGCTTTATTTCATTCTTGATATCCAAATGAGTTCTGTGCTTTTCTTCTTTTTCTCCTTTGAAGTCTGAGAGTCCAATCTACCATTCACATCAAGGAAAGTCTTGGAAACCTGCAGCATTGCTTTTTATGTATTTCACAATGAAGCATTCAACATTGGGCTGCTTGTCAAAGACTCTAGTTTGAACAAAATTCTTCAGCCGTGATGTCAAAAGGAACTCTTGCCTCTCATCAGTAAAATACAATTTTATTTTATCAATAAAAAGAATATTTGTAGCTAAAAAAAAAAACTGTCCTAGCTATGAGAGCCATTAGTGCTAGCACTGATGATGTTTCCTAGTTTGGGTATTGAAACATATGCAAGGAAAAAACCAAGTTCAGAGAGCACCAAGAACCCCTCAATCTTATTTTAGCTGACATTTCCCACAACATATGAGTGTCTTTCATCCTCACAGTCCTTCTTTCTTCCATTCTGTTTCCTGAACACAGATTCTGAAGGAACTCTCATCATAATTTCCCTTACTTTTTTCCTACATTATTTATGTTTCAATTAATGGGTACCTTTAATTTTTTCAGAGCCTTCAACCAGCTTCATTGACATTACTTCCTTACTGTTCCATGCAAAAGTTAGATTAAATATATCCTGTCAGAGCTTCTGTTTCCCTTATGGCCAAGTTACAAATTATGTGGCATACAGTATGTGTAATATTTGAACAAGTTATTTCTTTCTTTCTTTTTTCAGAAAAAAAGGCAAATAAAGTATTATATTCTTGTATTCCTTCCCTCTGAGTTACAGACCAGCTAGGGTTTAAGTATAAGTCTGCATTTTCCAAATGGACATAAGAGCTCTCAAAGGAGGCAAGTATGAAAGAGGATAAAGACTAAGTTATAGAAGTATACAACTGGAAGAAACTATTTAGGCCATCAGAGCCACGGTGGCGCAGTGGTTAGAGTGCAGTACTGCAGGCTACTTCTGCTGATCACCGGCTGCCAGCAGTTTGGCAGATCGAATCTCACCAGGC
Source organism: Thermophis baileyi (assembly GCA_003457575.1). NCBI lineage: Eukaryota > Metazoa > Chordata > Lepidosauria > Squamata > Dipsadidae > Thermophis > Thermophis baileyi. Next base: position 1,187,625 of record QLTV01002429.1, read on the forward strand.
TCAAGGTTGACTCAGCCTTCCATCCTTCCGAGGTCGGTAAAATGAGGACCCAGATTGTTGGGGGCAATATGCTGACTTTGTAAACCACTTAGAGAGTGCTGTAAAGCACTATGAAGCGGTATATAAATCTAAGTGCTATTGCTATTGCTATCAAGCCAGGGGTGAAATGCTCCCGGTTTGAGCGTGCCTGCCAGTCGTCAGACAGCCAGTAGCGACAGCAGCGCTAGGCTTCGCCCACCCACCCGGACATCGCCATTTGGGTTCTTTTACCCTCTGTGCATGTGCAGAACGCTTTGAGCATGCGCAGAGGGTAAAAGAACCCAAATGGCGACGTCCGGGAGGGCGGGTGAAGCCTAGCGCTGCCGTCGCTACCGACTCTCTGACGACTGGCAGGCACGCCCGAACCGGGAGCATTTCACCCCTGCATCAAGCCCATATCAAAGCATCATTGACAAATCATCCTCTTCTAGAGAAATCATCCTTTCTTCTAGAGAAATCATCTCTAACCCTAACGCTAACACTAGCAGTGAAGACCTTACTTATGTATCTACAGTACCTAAAAATGACCTCAACATCAAATGGCTTTTATAGCTAGGATGTTGTACGAGATGACCAGGCTAAGCCTGAGGGAGGGGTCAAACACATCATCAGTCTCAAGTCCCTTCATGCCCACAAGAGATTTTTCAGCCCACCTTGAATTCCTACCAACAATTTACTTTGACCATTAGTAGTTCAGATTCTTGTAGAGAGCATTAGCTTACAATAAATCTATAGAGCAGTTGTCCTCGACTTACAACAGTTCATTGAGCAACCGTTCGAAGTTACAATGTCACTGAAAAAGTGACTTATGACCATTCTGCACACTTACGACCGTTGCACCATGATCAGGTGATCAAAATGTGGATGCTTGGCAACTGGTTCATATTTATGACGGTTGCAGTGTCCTGGGATCACGTGATCACCTTTTGCGAACTTCTGACAAGCAAAGTCAATGGGGAAACTAGATTCATTTAACAACCACGTTACTAACTTAACAACTGAAGTGATTCACTTAATAACTGTGGCAAGAAAGGTCATAAAATATTGCAAAATTCTCTTTACAACTGTCTCACTTAGCAACAGAAATTTTGGGCTCAATTGTGGTCATAAGTCAATGACTGCCTGTATTCATTTGAGCTGCCTGGATTCCTGATTTCCTGCACTTGACAGATGTTTTTTTTTCCTTCTGAAAATTCCATGTTTTTCCTAATATTTCAATCACCAAATATGCTTTATAATTTAGCTTTTCTTCCTGTACCCCTCTCCTCCCCTCCCCTCCCCTCCCCTCCCCTCCNTTGATACAATGCAATCCACCTAACGAAAGTTGGACCATAAGGAAGGCTGAGCGCCAAAGAATTGAGGCCTTTGAACTATGATGCTGGAGAAGACTCCTGTGAGTCCCTTGGACTGCAAGGCGATCAAACCGGTCAGTCCTAGAGGAGATCAACCCTGACTGCTCTTTAGAAGGCCAGATCCTGAAGATGAAACTCAAATACTTTGGCCACCTAATGAGAAGGAAGGACTCACTGGAGAAGAGCCTAATTCTGGGAAAGATTGTGGGCAAAAGAAGAAGGGGACGACAGAGAATGAGGTGGCTGGATGGAGTCACTGAAGAAGTCGGCGTGAGCTTAAATGGACTCCAGAGGATGGTAGAGGACAGGAAGGCCTGGAGGAACGTTGTCTATGGGGTCGCGATGGGTCAGACATGACTTCGCAACTAACAACAACAACAACAATCCACCTAACAATTCAGAGTCATTTTGCCTTGCATTGGACCATCAGAAACAACAATGGAAGCAAGAAAGCAGGAAACAATTGGAACACCTCTAGAACATCCTGTCGTCATCCCCCGCCCCCATGAAGTGAGATCTAAAAGGGCTTAAAGAACTGGCTCTGCCAGCTGCATAGGGCCCCAATAGGAAAGTGCCAACTTGGAGGTTTTTAGTGGATTAGTCAGACCCCACTTCCTTTCCATGCACACTGTGCTCCCTTCCATTTCATCCTGGTTAATTGAATTTTAACTGAATTTTAAATGTATGGTTCTTATGTTGTTTTAATGTTTTATATGGTATTTAATTGCATGACTGTAAGCTGCCCAGCATTGCCTCGGCAAGATTAGTGGCACAGAAGTTTAATAATAAATAAAAATCAAGAATTGGAATGCAACCATGGAACTAGCAGGAATTAACAAAATTAGCAAAATAGTCTTCTTTCCATAAAAGTCTGTAGAGATTCTCAGTCATCCAGGTCATGGTTGTCCCAAAGATGCTTTTTTAGGAGGCAACTAGACTTCCTTGTTTTTTTCTTTTGAAGACATTTTGCTTCTCATCCAAGAAGCTTCTTCAGCTCTGACAGGATAGTGGGAAATGGAAGGATTAATATTCCTTGCAGACAGATGTTAATTTGCATCCTTTTAGAGCAGCGGTTCTCAACCTGTGGGTCGCGACCCCTTTGGGGGTCGAATGACCCTTTCACAGGGGTCACCTAAGACCATCGGAAAACACATATTTCTGATGGTCTTAGGAACCGAGACACCGCTCCTCTATCCGACGCACGGGCGGCCCTCGAATGCGCAGGCGCTGACGGAAGGGCCGCATGCGCTAGCCTGCCATCTTGGTGCCACGCCCCCTTTGTCACCTCATCGCTTCTCGCCTGGCAATGTGCACGCATGGGGAGGGGGTGGGGAGGGGGTTGCGGCGGCAGGGCAGGGATTGCGGCATTAGGAAAGTTGAGAACCACTGTTTTAGAGGGTTGTTGAAGCACTTGGAGGTTTATCTGTGTCTTCTTTCCATACTTCAAGACTTACTTTCTTGTACTCACCTTTTAAAAACACTAATATTCAATCTGGACAAACTATGGCCTCAGGTCCATGTGAAACCCCCTGAATCCACCTTTTTTTTTTTTTTAATGTTCTCCTGGACTCCATATATAGTGAAAATGAATCCGGCCCACGACTTGTAATAACAATCACAGGCAGAGGTGGGTTCCTACCGGTTCATACCGATTCTATAGAACCGTTAGTAATGTGGCGGCCTGGGTCACTGGAACTGGCAGCGACCCAGGCCTGCCACGCCCCCGAGCTGGTTCTTTTAAGTACTGCGTATGCAGTAAACAAGGTGCAAAGCGGCTCTCAAAAAGAACGAAGCGGGCGTGGCGCAACCAGAGCTGCCGCTTCTTCGCAACAGCTGAGGATGGAAGAGTTCGCTCAGGAGCGACGCCGGCGAGGAAGGCGGCCGGGTCGGAGGGAGGCATAGCTCGAGCTCTCTGGGATGGGTAAACAAGTGTGGGGAGGCAAAGGGGAGAGAGAAGAGAGAGCACTGGGCAGGAGCGACAGGAGGAGGAGGACGGCTCTTCTTCTTCTTCTTCACCCCTGCCCGGAGAAGGATGCTCTCAAGGCGGCTCCCCACCCTAACCCACACCGCCTGAGAAAAGGAGCTTTATTTTCTCGCTCGTGCCGGGGAGCGTAGTGGTCTCTGCCCTTAACTGCTTCTTCTAGCTCGGGGAGAGGCAGCTCGGCCAAACCGGGCTCTCTCTCTTTCTCTCTTCAGTTACAGAGGGAAGAGACGAGGAGGCTGCTGGGTGGGCGGCCAGGAAGGGCACATCAGGTCCCGACTCCCATCCCGTCTCATCCCGTCCCCTCAGATCCTGCAGGCAGCCGCTTTTCCAAGCCGCCCTGGGATCGCCCTGAGGAAAAATCCCGCCACCCTCTGCTATTGCAGCTCAGGGCAGCGGACTCAGCCCCCCCTCTGTGCCGCGGTGGGGGCGGGCTAGGGCAGCCCAGCAAGCTGGGCACCCGTAAAACGGTGCGGAGGCCGTACGGATGGCACACACATGCATACAAAACCCCCATAAAAACCCCTAGGCGTGCAAACCACAGTGAAAAAAATATCAGCTTTGGGGTTGGGGACAGAGAGGTCTTCAGCTGACCCACCTCCTCTCTGCACCCCTCCCCTCCCCGGCCAGATGTTTCGCCATAGTTTGCACATCGAGAGGTTTTCCGGCTGGGTCTTGCCTGCCCCTTTGACCCGCCTGCCCGAGAAGGCGGCTGCTTTTTATTTCTACCGCCACTTCTTGAGAAGAGCACTGAAGCACTGAGCGCAGGAGGAGCAAAGAGAGCCGGCGGCCGATCCACTGATTTCCTTTGCAAAGATGGTATAAAAGGGGGGAACAGGGAGAAGGGGCGATGCTTTCCCCCTCAGAGCTCCAGTCCTTCGCCAAAGCTTTCTGAACTTGGGGTCTTCCGGCGGGGCTAGGAGGGTCCCCCAGCCGCTTTCTCGGGCAGGCGGGTCAAAGGGACCCAGCTGGAAAACCTCTCTGCATGCAAACGACAGCGAAACAGATCTGGCTGGGGAGGGGAGGGGTGCCTCTGTCCGCCGGCTCAGGACAACGGGCTCAGCTGCAGCCCAGACGAGCCGAGGAACTGTGTGTGTTGCACCCCCCTCCCAGCCTTCACCCACGTCTCCACAATGCCAGCGTCTCCCGAAGCTGCCGCCGTTGGAGCCGTGACAGGGACGGGAGCAGCCCGGTAAGCTGGGCACCCGAAAATGGCACAGAGGCACGGGCGAAGGCTGGGAGGGGGTGCAACATGCGGGATGCTCCCTGCAGTTCCTCGGCTCGCCCGGGCTGCAGCTGAGTCCACTGCCTTGAGCCAGCGGAGGCAGCGCAGGGCGCGGCTGGGAGCGTGCTAACCTTGCCCTCCCCGAGTGCCGGACTCTGCCGTTGCCATCACCCCTGCCCGGCTCGCCCCCGGCTAGCTCCCGAGCTAGGAGGCAGAGGCTGGTTTGCCCTGCCCTGGAGGTCGCCAGCATGAGCATGGCTCTCCAGGAGCTCGGCAACAACAACGCCGAAAAGTTCTCCAGTTGGCCAGTGAGAAGAAGGCTGCCACCATCTTCGTACTTTCCCTCCATTGCCCTTCCTGGCCAAAAAGCCATGGTTGGTGGGTCGCGTAAACAGGGTCACCCTCTTGACCGTGGGCCTGGGTGTGTCCTCAGTGAAGCTGCCCCCGAGGTCCAGAGGGAAGACTTTCTCCTGCATGCTCATCTTGCAGACGGGACCCGGCCGGCCCGGCTCAGCGTGCCAGCAGGAGTGGGGTGCTCCGGCTGCAACCATGGGGAAGGCCTGTCAAAGGCGAGAAGGGGCACTTTTTGGCCAGGAAGGGCAATGGAGGGAAAGCTGAGATGACCGCCGCCACCCCACGGCATCCTGACCTGGATATGGGGCCGAAGTGTCAAAAAAAAGTGTCAAAAAGTCCCAAATTTTTTTGCCACCATGGGCGTGGCTTGATGGGGGGGTCATGTGACTGAGTGTGTGTGAGTGATGTCAAGTTGGCCACGCCCACTCAGTCACATGCCCCCCACCTAGCCACACCCACAGAACCAGTAGTAAAAAAATTTAGAACCCACCCCTGATCACAGGTAATTACTGATTCAAATGCCACCTCTTCCAATAGATAGCATTTTGGAGCATGTTCTCATCTAAAATAGCAGACTAACTGTGGATAATCTAATCCTAATGCAATATATTTTACATTAAGCCTTCTCTTTAGCCTGGGAAGGGGAGTGAATTATAAGTCTTGCGCTACACTTCCACATTTTTCTTTGTATCATTTCATGATGCACGTGATGCACTTATTCTTAGAATTAAAAAGAGACAATTATATATGGTTTACCACCAATAATAGGGTCACACCGAGAAAGCTCTGGGGAAAAGTGTTTCAGAATATCTCTTGCCTTAGAATTCTGAAATGCAAAGAAGGGAGAGCAGGGCAACAGGTCTGCTGTAGTTTTTTAAAAAAACAGTTCCTACTGTGTATCATGATGGAATATCTCTAATAAATCTTGGAGGCTTTGGTTGGTAGGGGTGGGGGTGAGTCAATCACAAACCAGAGAAAGAATTTCAGGGAAAGAAAAATGCAAGTGGTAGGTTGAAAGTGCAAACGCATTACGTAATTCTGTGTTAGTCATCCCAAGCCATTAACTGATGATCATGGTGTTTCACTGTTTTCCTTAATATGCTAAACTTTTGAACATAGCTTTCTCTCTCTCTCTCTCTCTCTCTCTCTCTCTCTCTCTCTCCCCCCCTTTCTCTCTCTCTCTCTCTCTCTCTCTCTCTCTCTCTCTCTCCCCCTCTCTCTCACACACACACACATACACACCCACCCAACCCAAGGATGCTGCTTTTGGCTGCAGTAGAGAAGATGGGTTACACAGGACTTAGTGTAAAATATTCAATGCCTATTTTTAATGTAAATTTTCTCTGAGGTCTTCTTTTCAACTACTCATGTGTGTACTATTTGGAATGCAAGTGACCATAATATTGAGTGTTTTATATATACCTATCTTCAGTTCATTTTGGAAACCTAATTGTGGGTGCTAGTGGATTTTGTGCATCACAACCATTCTACTACTACTACTACTACTACTACTACTACTACTCTAATTTTCCAATATATCTTTTCCTAGAATCTGCAGAAAATTCATAAAAACAGGAATGGCTTCTGTGTCAAAGCTCACAGAGAATCCTAGCAATCCAAGGATATCTATCAAGAGTATAATCTGAAAGGTCCTTGGTAGTCACTGAGCTTGGCTGTTTTCTTGCAGATGCTTCATTACCAAACTAGGTAATATCATCAGTGCTAGTAGGAATTTACTCTCATTTAGTGACTTGCCCTATCAGTGCATAAGCTGTTTTGAGTAGGGCTTTGTGTCTGCTGTCAAGAAGCAGAAAAGAAAATGATAAGGACAATCATAGGAACCATGAAGCAAGACTAAGATGTAATAAAGCCCTAAAGTCTGAGAACTTCCCAATGGCCAGCAGTGATTTCAATGAAAATCTTGAGGAATGCTTTCCTTTGAAAATTATTCTTCAAGGAAACCAACTTTTTCAACATGGCAGTGTAATCCCCAACAGGGTAAAGGTAGTGAAAAATGGATCTAGATCCTCATTTCATATTATTGAAGGCACCTATCAAAATAAATACTTAATTTCTTTCTTCAGATGGATTTTTATTTACTTATTTGCAAAGGTTAATGTGCCAAAAAAACAGCACTGACTTTCAGATCAGAATGGGAAAAATGATGTGTGAATTTTTTTTTTAACCTTCTGATAAATGAATGTTTTGTGGCTGATCATGGCTACTGGAAGAATTTGTGAGAAATACAGAACAGAATAACAGAGTTGGAAGTAACATTGGAGTCTTCTAGTCAACCCCCTGCTCAAGCAGGAAGCCCTATAACATTGCAAACAAATCATTGTCCAATATCTTCTTTAAAATCTCCAGTATTGGAGCACCCACAACTTCTGGAGGCAAGCTGTTCCATTGATTAATTGTTCTCACTGTCAGGAAATTCTTCCTTAGTTTTAGGTTGGTTCTCTCCTTGACTAGTTTCCATCCATTGCTTCTTGTTCTGCCTTCAGGTGCTTTGGAGCAGACCACATGCTTTCAGACTTTGATCAAATGCCTTTTGTCAGATCACAAGACGTATAGTTTCATGATAGCCTGATAGCTGGCTCTAGTTACCCAAATCTTCAAAAAAAGAAAAACTGCAGAATTGGAAAGAATGCACTTCCAAAGCCATAATAATATTGAAATGCATATAGCAGAGGTTTTAGTCACTGGCACCCACAAGTAGGGTCAAGAGGAAGCAAATGATGAAAGTAGTATCACAGCCTCACATCCTAAGTAGCATCCTTTTTCTATATGCATTGTGATATAATGAGCTGTGGTGGTACAGTGGTTAGAATACAGTACTGCAAGCTACTTCTGCTGACTGCTAACTGCTGGCTGCAGTTCAGCAGTTCAAATCTCACCAGGCTCAAGTTGGACTCAGCCTTCCATCCTTCCAAGGTGGGTAAAATGAGGACCCAGATTGTTGGGGGCAATATGCTGACTTTGTAAACCGCTTAGAGAGGGCTGTAAAGCACTGTAAAGTGGTATATAATTCTAAGTGTTATTGCTATTGCACACATGTACATAAGAGGTGGAGCTCATGGTGGGATACTTCTGTGGGGGCCTATGGTTGCACTATGTGCAAAGCACTTGTCTTCTCCAGAAAACACTTGTCTTCTCCAGAAAACACTTGTCTTCTCCAGAAAATGTAACTGAAAAATAATAACTGATCAAACGAAGAACAAGAGAGGGATAGTAGTTCATTCAGTGAGCCAAAATTATGTACCCTATGTGCAATCTATCAGCCAAGTTATAGGAACAGCTCTCTCTATAACACAACAGTATCTTTTGTCCTTGCTTTTAAAAATCAGACAAAGAAATTTCATTCCCAACTAAGTGCCAATGTCTTTTGGTGAGATTTCTCTGCTGTTCATGAAGAGTTTATTAAGTATCCCAGTGCAGCTTTCCATCTGACTTAAGTCTCGAGCATCAACACTTCAACCGCATCCTTCACTTCTGTCGCCACTTCTTGGGCACTTAATGAAATGCCCATTTCTGAAACGGCTTGTCTCCTTCTCTACCCCCACCTCCTGAAGAGAATCTTTGATGCCCGGCTGGTGGAGCCTACAGCATTCAGCAACAATCTGACTTGAGAACATTTATTTGTCCAATCCCACTCCAATTATCTGCCACATCATGGCCATTTTAGTGCTTTGATGAATTCCCTGAAACGCTCTTGCTCATTCTTTAAGTCACGGCAGAAAGGTCTCTGTTTGGGACTAATCACAAAGAGAAGCAATGTGCCTCTTCCTTGTCAACTTCCTCAGAGCTTGTGAAAATGAGGAAGATTTTGTTGCAATCTTCCAACATCTCGCTAAACATCTTACAAATCAAAACACTCTGGATGGGTTACAGCAGATTCAAATGAGTAGAACAACAACAGAAGTAAACAAAAATTACAGAAATCAAGTGTAATAATAAAGCAACCCTCCCTTAAGATGACTACCAAGGTCCCAATGAAATAAAACTTTTAAAAATTCTTCTGAGAACCATTCCTCTTCTCCCAGCACACATTTTGCATGGACACAATCTACAGATGGTCCTTGACTTACAGCCATTTGTTTAGTGACAGTTCAAAGTTTCAACAGCACTGGAAAAAACCTGACTTATGACTGTTTTTCACACTCACAACCATTGTAGCATCTCTGGGGTCACATGATCAAAATTCGGGCGCTTGGCAACTGGCATGTATTTATGATGATTGAAGTGTCCCAGGTCATGTGATCACCTCTTGTAAACGTCTAACGAGCAACGTCAACGGGGAAGCCAGATTTAGTTAACAGCCATGTTACTAACTTAACAACTGTGTCATTTTAATGAAAGAAACAAAATGTTAAAAAGTTATGATATTTATGTAGTTACTTACCAAGCGCATCTACATTATATTAAAGTAACCAAAATATCTTGACAATCCCCAAGGCATGTCACAACGTTTGAGCACCCCTAATGTTTGGAAATTGAAAGTTGGAAAATTTGGCACGCACTACATAGCAAAAAAGATTGTAAAATGGGACAAAACTCACTTAACGGGTGCCTTGCTTAGCAACAGAAATTTGGGGCTCAACTGTGGTCATAAATCAAGGACCCACCTCAAGGACAACCTGTGCAATATTATTGAAGATGAAGTCTGTGGCCTGCATCTGACCAACTCCTATTGATCACTTCGGGTTGATGTGGCAAACTATCTTTGTTTAGATCCCCAGGACCTCTTCTGGGAGAGCCATTTTGATTCTTGCTTCAGAGGTCTGCAAACTCAACCATCAGACGCTCCTCATGTTCTTGATTGATGAACGTGTGCAAGCAGCCTTCTTAAATTATCACCCTTGATCATTGTCATCCCCATCATCATCTGTAATAAAAACCTGCATACTCCTGACTATGCCTAGCAACTTTCGGATGAATTCCTATAAAAACCTGAAAGGGTGGAGAATAGAATCACATGCATACAAACAAAGAGATGGTAACCACAACTATTGAAAAAAAAACCTGCTTGCCAGTCACAAGAAAATAAGATAAATATATGCAAGGCAAGCTAAAGCATACAGCTACTGTGTTTCATTCAGCATTTCCTGTGTTATTCGTCCTTCTGATTTGGAACTTAGAAACTCGGTCTCTTCACATCCATGCTTTTGTGGGGAAATTTCTGTAAGGCACGTTTTAAAAAAGTGAAGTCTCGCATCTCCCTTTCCATGTTTCTTTTGCCTGTGGTGTTCTTATTACTAAAGTCTACATGCATGCACACATATACCTGGATTTCATGATTCTACATTTTCTTTTTTCATTAGCAGGCACCCCCCACAGCCATACCTAGCAAGCCATGATTTTTTGCTATGACTGTGCTGCAAATCCAGGAAACAAAGGATTAATTCCTCCCTTCTAACGAGTGAATAGTTTTAGGCAAGCTCTCAAAACAAAATTAGAAAGGGTGAAATGCTCAAACCTGTCAGAAGTCATAGATACAATTAGCTTCAATAGCAGCTTCAATATTAGATTGATATTCATCCCAGAATCATGATTTGAGACCAATTTAGTCCTTCTAATTATTCACAACAGATTTGCAATTGCATAGAAATAAAACCTACAGTGGAAACCTACTATAAAACCTACTGCTGGAAAAATATGCTTTGGATTGCAACATACATGAACACTCTTTCAAAAGCACTAAATTTATCACTAAAAGATGCTCTCCAAACACCTGGCAGGTGTGGCAAGAGTTGGGTTCATAGAGCAGGATCTATCAATGACAACCCAGTTCATAGTACTATCCCAACAAAACCCTTCAAATGTTTTTGGGTGGCTGACTCTCCATTTCTCCTGTTACCCCTCACAGCTCCGACAACCTGTTAGAGCATGGGTCCTCAAATTATGGCCCGTGGGCCGGATACGGCCCGCTGAAGCCATTAATCTGGCCCGCGCAGGATCACGAGGCTGCCCCGCCCACTCTAGCTTCTGTGCTCAGTTGCTAGCTTTCTTTAGTTCAGAAGCAGCCACCTGGGGGAGCAGGAGGGGGTTTCTCCCTGAGTTTTTAAAAGTGAGGTTTTTCTTCCTACTCTACTGCAAGTGCAACTTTGGGAGCGTTGTTTCTCTGCATGTGTCTACTAAGGTTGATGAGCATTTTGCTAAGGATGTTTCCCACTCTGGCTTTGGTGCTCAAGGTGCTCACATTAGAGGGTGTTAATAAGAAGAAAGCAGGAGGAAGCTCTTTGCTCCCCAAGCCTTTCCCAACACCTAATCTTCAAGGTGGGAAGAGCTGCCCAGTGAAGGTCCTGTCTCACCCAAAGTCTACTGGATGGTGAAGATTGTCTGATAAAGCAAGAAAAGCTTTATCACTGGGCAGCTTCTATATCCTAACTCTAACATGACAAAATAACTATTTATATTTGGCTGAAAGATGGTTATTAACGCTGAACATGACTGCTTACAGTCAGGTCAGTAAAAAAGAAGAGAAGATTACTACCCATTTTGCAAAGAGAGACTAGCTGTCTTACTACAGGTAGTCCTCGACGTACAACCACAACTGAGCCCAAAATTTATGTTGCTAAGTGAGAAATTTGTTACGTGAGTTTTGCCCCATTTTACGACTTTTCTTGCCACATTTGTTAAGTGAATCACTGCAATTGTTAAATTAGTAACACATTTGTTAAGTGAATCTGGTTTCCCTATTGACTTTGCTTGTCGGAAGGTTGAAAAGGGGGATCACATGTCCCCAGGACACTGCAGCCTTCATAAATGTGAGTCAGCTGTCAAGCATCCAAATGTAAATCACATGACTATGGGGATGCTGCAATGATCATAAGTGTGAAAAAATGGTCATAAGTCACTTTTTTCAGTGCCGTTCTAACTTTGAACGATCACTAAGCGAACTAGTAAGGACTTGCCTTTCCTCTCCGATCAAGAAAGTAGAATTCTTGAAGCACTTAACATTTCAAAAGGAAACTTTTATTGAAAGGAAAGTGATAGCAAGACAAGGAAAGCAAGATCTGAAGATTCCCACACAATTCTGTTAGATTAAAACTGTTAGAGAGTTTTACTCTCTAACTCCCCTTAGTCCGGTGCTGAATAAGACAATCTGCAGGTGTGAAGATGTTTTGAGAACCACAGGCTGAGAAGGTGATAAGAAGTTGTTCTCAGGCATCGTTTGCTGGAGGCTTCGGAGCTGAGACAAAACAGATGGCCCTCCCTCCTTACATTCCCAGGAAGGTAAATCAAAGCACAGGATAGACAGGAACCAGGAAAAGGGTTATAAACTGAGGAATGCCTCCAGGCCCCTTCCCCACCAGAATGGCAGCAGCCTAATAGGGATCTATGGGACCTGACAGAACTGTTGTAAGTCAAGGACCACCTGTACCAGGTTTTGCTAGATAGCTGAACACATGGTCTAGTTATTGGTTAAACTCACCTCCTGCCTCTACCTCATCCCCATCCCGTATTTTTCCACTATTGGTGGGAAAGGAAATAGAGCCAGGGAATGTCCTGATTGCTTTGCTTAGCGTTCCCTGCCTTGAATCTCTAAGGAGAGCATCCGTCACTGGTCGCTTCACTGAAGCAGAATAGTGTTCAGCCAACAGGCAGAGCAATTTTTGCTGGCAATCTTTTCTGCCAGCCCAAGCACTGGAGAAATATATATTAACATATATATTGAAGAAGATCCCCCTGCAGGTAAATAGGAATTCTGAGGCCTGATAGATTATGAAGCGCTTGAACTCCATTTTTAAAAAAAAAATATTCCTAGAGCTTCTTCTAACTGAGTTTGCAGAAAATTGATGAGGTTTTGAGGTTGGACACTTCCAAAAGCAGGGTTAGATTATTTAAACATCAAGCAAAAACCTTTACATTCTGCATTTTCTAATATAGGAAAACCTGAGAAAAGCCTGGCCTTGTATTAGACACTTCCTTTATTAGATAGTTCAATATTCTTTACTCCATGCAGTATGGCCTTTGTCCCTCCATACAACAGATTCTCAGAAAGGTTCCCCCATCCCTTGCTTAATATCTACTTATGGAAACCTTTGGCCTGACATCTCATAATGTTCTGGTTTGATTACTGTATCTATGTAGAAGAAGAGCAGGCAGAGTTGGGGGTGGAGTTAAACATGTCATCAGCTTAGAGTCCTTATGTTGTCACAAACAGTCCAAGTCCAGCCCTTCCTTAAATTCCTTTGACCCTTATCAGGTGCCAATTTAGTGCTGATCATTAATTGATTAGTTTCTTGTGTATATGCTTGAATAAATCTGTGCTGCAACTTAATATATGGTCCTGATTGTTTGCACCTGACACTCTTTGTTTCTTCCTCATCCAGTGGCAATGAGTCCATCAAGCTCTCCAGACTGTTTCTCCTAATTGGTTGTTATAAGGAATTCAATTTTAAGGACAAATGTTTAAGCGTACTTCGTCTCCCCATCTCCCATTTCACTCCCTCTCCCATTTTCCTTAGCAGCCGTTTATTTTAAAATATATGTTTGATGGCAGGAGTTCTAAAGTTGCAGACTTAAGAGTTTTTTTTAGCTAAAGCACATAGGGATAACAAGGTTTACCACAGAAAAATAAATCACATAAACAACAGTGGGTACAGGGAACTTGTTGGTCTAGACAGAATATTTAAATGACTGTCAAGCCATTCCCATTACTATTGCAGTATATCCACAATCTATGCGGTGGTTTTTTCCTGTTTAAAAAGCAATTTCAACCAGGTAAATGGCTTATATCAGACATGAAGTTTTGCCCAGCTAAATTACTTGTAGCCCCCTGATAATTTACTTTTTGATTCTTACTTGAAACTGTCAATGTGGAAGTATTTGGAACGCTGCCAACCACAATGAAGGTTTGTAAAAAGGTGAACTCAAGAAATTAAACAAGAAGGATTTCCTCCTTTCCCCTAATATTGTAATCCAGGGATGTCCAATGGAATTGATTAAGAATGGCATAATAAAATAGAGTGTTCTAGATGGTCTAATTAATATATGAAATTAATTGCTGCAAGATATAGCTCTCCACATTAGCTTGAAAGAGTTTAAGAAATATTGTGTTCATTAACATTTTATTAGCCTCCTCTCACTGATCTACTTAGGTCTGCCTGTTTCCCCATCCAGACTTGGGAGGTGGCCTGGTAAATTACACCAGCAATCTTCTCAGCCCGGGTCTGGACTCCCCTTCCGTAAGTGCAGCCTCAACAACTCCAGCTTTGGGATGGAGGGGGGAGGACATAAATTCAGCAGCACCACACGATTTACTTGACATGGAGGAAATCCAACTATGTGGTTTCTAGGAGTCGAAAAAACTTGATGGCATGTGTCTATCAATTGTCACAACCTACTGACCATACCAGTAGGATGTATCTAGAGAATTAAGAATTCCTCTGCATCCTATTGTCTATTAGAATAACAGAGTTGGAAGGGACCTTGTAGGTCTTCTAGTCCAACGCCCTGCTTAGGCAGAAAACCCTACACCACTTCAGACAAATGGTTATCCAACATCTTCTTAAAAACTTCCACTGTTGGAGCATTTACAAGTTCTGGAGGCAAGTTGTTCCACTGGTTAATTGTTCTAACTGTCAGGAAATTTCTCCTTAGTTCTAAGTTGCTTCTCTCCTTGATTAGTTTCCACCCATTGCTTCTTGTCCTGCCCTCGGGTGCTTTGGAGAATAGCTTGACTCCCTCTTCTTTGTGGCAGTCCCTGACATATTGGAACACTGCTATCATGTCTCCCCTAGTCCTTCTTTTCATCAAACTAGACATACCCAGTTCCAGCAACCATTCTTTATGTTTTAGCCTTCAGTCCCCTATTCATCTTTGTTGCTCTTCTCTGCACTCTTTCTAGAGTCTCATTATTCTATTACTCTGCTTGCTCTTCATCTAAGACAGGGGTGTCAAACTGGCAGCCCGTGGCCCAGATGCGTCACGTGCAGGCCATGCCCACCCCAGCTCTGTAAAGGCAAAAAACCTTTGCGATACGTCATGTGACATCAATGTGACGTGGCGAGTTTGACACCCATGATCGCTAATCTGAGGATCCTTCTTTTGCATCTCTTTCCAAGAACACAGAAACAGAACACACATTCTTTTAAGTTTCCTTCTGGTAGGATGTAGCTTACAAGGTGCTAGGCTTTGCCTAACCCATAAATGCATTCCCTTAAGACTTCAGTCAAGGGACACGGTGGCTCAGTAGATAAGACGCTGAGCTTGTAGATCAGAAAGGTCGGCAGTTCGGCGGTTCGAATCCCTAGTGCCGCATAACGGAGTGAGCTCCCGTTACTTGTCCCAGCTTCTGCCAACCTAGCAGTTCGAAAGCATAAAAAAATTCAAGTAGAAAAATAGGGACCAACTTTGGTGGGAAGGTAACAGCATTCCGTGCGCCTTTGGTGTTTAGTCATGCCAGCCACATGACCATGGAGACGTCTTCGGACAGCGCTGGCTCTTCGGCTTTGTAACGGATATGAGCACCGCCCCCTAGAGTTGGGAATGACTAGCACATATGTGCGAGGGGAACCTTTACCTTTACCTTTAAGACTTAAGTAAACCTGTGTCCCCTTATAACAATAAAGTCTACTTCACCCACTCTTGCTCAGATCAACTTCTACGGTATTCTCAGGAAAGCTGGTGCATATAGAGAGAACCCTTCAACTCTTAACAATCTTTAAAGCCTTTGTATGATGTCTTTATTCGGTGATGTTCTTAATGTTAATTGTTTTAATGAAATGATTGTATTTAGCTGTTTTGTGGTTCTCTTTAAATTATAAAATGCCCAGGTATTTGTATGAATGGCTGCTAGGTAAATATCTCAATAAATACCTACATACATTGCCCATATTTGCATATCTTAAAGAAACAAGTGTCTATCACCTATACATGAATGCATATTCTATTTTTCAAATGTTCATGCACAAATGCTGTTGCACATGTACCCCAAAGGCAAATAAAAAAGTATCAACAGGATTGAAAGACTTCTGAAATTTGTGTAAATAGTTAAACAGTTCTAAGCTAAAACACTCTGGAGAGAAAAAGAACCCTCAAAAATAGCTTGTTACAGACACAGCTCAAAGCTCAGTGATCAAAAGTGGTGATGGGGGAGTCAGGGAGATGGGAGGGGCACTCTGAAAACTGGAGGAGTCCAACAGGAATGCGGCTTGCAATACCAACTGATACGGGCTGGAACTGGAGCTCTTCACACACTGTGATTTTTTTGTTATAGCTATAATTGCAATCATGGCTACTGTCTCCTATTTCTTTCATCCCAATTATTATATGGTGGGAGACTAACAGATACAATAGAGACCAGAAATTGACCAATTTTCTAAGGTACCAGACTGGGCAGACTTCTCCCTCCTTATTTTATCACCATTGTTAAAAAAAAAAAAAAAACCAAGTATACAGAAGGTGTTCAAAGTCCACATTTCTTGTTATTGGAACTTCTTTTGGGGGAAAAAAGTTTTGGTAATAAAATACAGCCCTTTCCTAAAATACAGAATCAATCACCTCTGGTCTCTTGCTGTTTTCTCTGGGTTTTCAATTTCACTTCTATCTTTTCCATCAGGAGATAAAATCAAACTGCAGGGAAGAAGAGAAGAAGGAAGAGCCCAGAGTTTGTTTTTTGTGAGCTTTCTATGGGTACCTTGGATAGAACCACAGAAATATAATAATAACAATATTAATATTAATAATAATTAATATTATTAATTAATATTGATATTTATTAATACTTATTAATAAGTAAAAATATTAATAACAATCTTAAAATCTTTATGACAATAACAGCAGGCATAAAACCTGAAGGTAATATTAGGAGAACACATCATTTCATGTTTCCATTTTTTTCCCATTCAAGAAAAGTATAGGATACATTTGGATTCTTTATATCCCAAAACAATCTCGAAAAGGTATAAATAAAAGTGCAGGATAGCAAAGAAACTGAAAGATCTGATCTACTGTCAGGAATAACACAGCCATGTGGTAGAGAGGGGAGAAATGAGTGGTTGATTTGGAACCGCAGGAAGAAAAGCAACAGAATGAATTAAATGAAGCATAAATACCAAACAATCAGCCAAGTCATCCATTCATTCCAAGTAGGGGGTAGGTTGATTGATAGGCATATGATCCAAGATGCTGGATGTGACAATTGAGCTTCTAGGCTTCTTAAGATAACGGGACAACAAGATTTTTTTTTTAAAAAAAAAAATAGGGGTGGAGAAGAGAGTGGAAAACTGGAAAAGCCCCCTGCTGCTGCAGAACAAGTGTGTGGGGGGGGGGGGTGAATCCAAGTGGCAATATCTAAAGGCATCAATGATTGTGGTTAAAAGATAGGTGAAAGCAGGGGTGAAATGCTACCAGTTCGGCCCGGTACAGGCATACCAGTAGCGGCGCCCGCCAGTGGTTTGGAGAACCGGTAGCAACGGCAAAGCGAGGCTCCGTCCACCCACCCGGACGTCACCATTTTCTTGTTTTTTTACCCTCTGCGCATGTGCAAAGCATTCTGCACATGCGCAGAGGGTGAAAAAGCCTGTGCGCGAGTGGAGCGCGAGTCAAAAAGCGCGCACGAGCGAAGCGAGCGAGCGCAGAGCGAGCGCTTCCGAACTGGTAGGGAAGGTAAGTAGATTTCACTGCTGGGTGAAAGTCTTAGATCATATAGGGGGAACCCAAAGGTGCTTTTCCAAAAGGTAACTGGACTTCCTTGGGTTTTTTCTTTGACAATTATTCACTTCTCATCCAAGAAACTTCTTTAGTTCTTGGATGAGAAACAAAACCTTTTCAAAGATAAAAACCAGTCCAGTTGCCTTTTAGAAAAAGCACCTTTGGGACGGCCATGACCTGGATGATTGACAATCTCCAGAGACATTTAGCCTATGGGGAAGGGCAACAGAACTCTGTAAGTGTGATCTGTGGGGCTGTAAAGAGGTGGGGAGATGTCAAACATCAGGCCAGGAATAGAAGCAAAAAAAAGAAGAAGAAGTTAACCCTTGATCAACAACAAAGGTAGACCCTGAAGGATCTATGAAAGCTCCAGATAAAAAGAGTCGTGGTGGCACAGTGGTTAGAATGAAGTATTGCAGCAGGCTACTTCTGCTGACTGCCAGCTCCCAGCAGTTCAGCAGTTCGAGTCTCATTGGCTCAAGGTTGACCTTCCGAGGTGGGTAAAATGAGGACTCAGATTGTTGGGGGTGGCAATATGCTGACTCTGTAAACCACTTAGAGAGGGCTGTAAAGCACTGTGAAGCAGTATATAAGTCTAAGTGCTATTGCTAAAAGCAAATATTGATCCAAACAAGCTGGAAAGCTAATGCCAGGCTTGAGACAGCAGCATGCAAATTTAGGACTCTAAAAGGTGTTCGGGGCACAATGGGAGTACAAATGCTTTGCCAAGGGTCAGGCAGGGGTGAAATCCAGCAGGTTCTGACAGGTTCTGGAGAACCGGTAGCGGAAATTTTGAGTAGTTCAGAGAACTGGCAAATACCACCTCTGGCTGACCCCAGAGTGGGGTGGGAATGGGGATTTTGCAGTATCCTTCCCCTGGAGTGGGGAGGGAATGGGGATTTTGCAGTATCCTTCCCCTGCCACGCCCACCAAGCCATGCCCACCAAGCCACACCACACCCACCAAGCCACGCCCACAGAGCCGGTAGTAAAAAAAATTGGATTTCACCACAGGTGTCAGGGCAATGATCAAGTGCTCAAGCTATTGGTTTTTCTTGGATCCAGAAACAATGAGCGCTCTGGTGAGTACAGAGATTTTTTTAATGCAAGCAGATTTAAAAAGCATACAATAAAAAGCATACATAACAAGCAAGATAATACAGCTAGTCCTCAACTTATGACCACACTTGAACCCCAAATTTCTGGTGCTAAGCGAGACAGTTGTTAAATGGGTTTTGCCCCATTTTACGACCTTTCTTGCCACATTCGTGAAGTGAATCATTGTGGTTCTTAAGTTAGTAACACGGTTGTTAAATGAAACTGGCTTCTCCATTGATCGGAAGGTCGCAAAAGGTGATCACGTGACCCCCCCAGGACACTGCAACCTTCATAAATATGAACCAGTTGCCAAGCATTCAACTTTTGATCGTATGACCACGGGGGGTGCTGCAATGGGTGTAAGTGTGAAAAATGGTCATAAGACACTTTTTTCAGTGCCCTTGTAACTTCGGTCACTAAATGAATGGTTGTAAGTTGAAAACTACCTCTACTCAAATATTTTATAGGCTGCCAGGAGCTCCTTAATAATGGCAGCAGAGATATCCCAAAGGCAGCCAACTCCCCCAGTTCACAATGCTAGGTTCTGTCAGAAAATTTCAGCTTAAAGGTCAGTACTAGGGTTTCTATACAAGCTGGCACCATGACTTCATGACCCTACTTCTATGATCAAAAGACTGCAAGACTTGTCTTTGACTCGGTGACCACAGGAGTTTGGGATGCGAACCAAACGTCTGAGTCTCTCACAGAGGAGAAAAGCTTTACAACTACGTGAAGGTTCTTCCCCTCTCTCCCTTTATTCAATACTTTTTTTACAAGAGTAAAAAAACAACAACAACAAGTAGGCTAGCTGAGAATCAGCTCTAAACTTCTAGATGTTTCTTAATATGAAGGACAATTTGGGTATGGCTAGTCTAGAGAAAAGAAGGACCAGGGGTGACATGATAGCAGTATTCCAGTATTTGAGGGGCTGCCACAAAAAAAAGGGGGGGTCAGCTTATTTTCCAAAGCACCAGAAGGCAGGACAAGAAACAATGGATGGAAACTAATCATGGAGAGAAGCAACCTGGAATTAAGGAGAAACTTCCTAACAGTGAGAACAATTAACCAGTGGAACAGCTTTGCCTTCAGAAGTTGTGGGTGCTTCATCACTGGAGGTTTTTAAGAAGAGACTGGACAGTCACTTGTCTGAACTGGTATAATAATATAATATTAATAATATTTTTTGTATTTTGTCAAGCTTAGATAACAGATATAAGTATAAACATAGCTATGAATACATGAAATGGATACAAATAAAAGGATGGATACAAATAAAAGGGAACATTAGGACAGGGACGGTAGGCACGCTGGTGCGCTTATGCACGCCCCTTAAAGACCTCTTAGGAATGGGGTGAGGTCGACAGTAGACAGTTTAAGGGTAAAGTTTTGGGGGTTTGGGGAAGAAACCACAGAGTCAGGTAGTGCATTCCAGGCATTAACGACTCTGTTACTGAACTTGTATTTTCTGCAATCAGGTTTGGCGCGGTTTAAGTCTCCTGCTTGAGCAGAGGGTTGGACTAGAAGGCCTCCAAGGTCCCTTCCAGCTGTATTCTGACAGAAATCAAAATATGTCACTAAAGTGCTTGGAATAACAATGGTCTTCTGTGGTGCCGCTGCTACCAGTACACTTTCCTGGAGCAGACATAGGTTGTCTCCCACTCTCAGCAACAGCATCCAGGAACATGTCTTACAAACCCAGTTTGTTTTTGCTGTTCTCTGGGCAGAGAACACCACCACCCCACCACCCAAACAAAGAACTGCAGTGCTGCCCCTACTGCTTCTTTATTAAGAGGACAATATTCTCAGAAATGAGAAGATAATATCAAAAGCTGGTGCCTTATTGCTTCGCCTGCAGCCTAAAGCCTGTTTCTTTGCCATTCAAAACATCTTTAAAAACCTACATTCAGTTAAAGCGAGGAGCCTGGAAAATACCAAGGAAGGGATTTGGAAGCAAAAGCCCTATCTGGCAGGCATAGCCTCAAGGCCTGTTCTTCTGCTTTCTGATTTCCATTCAAGGCACACGGATCTTGTAAGCAAGCAGCAACATGGTGATTAGGGGACAGTTCTGTTCACTCCATCATATGTCCTTCGGGTGGCGGGGGGGGGGAACACATCCCAATGTAGCTGAAATGCAGGAAACCATCTGCGTGCTGAAATAAATCTTATGAAGCCCAGTTCCTGAGAACAAACCACTTCAATTCTCTTCCACATCAATATCTTTGTAAGAAGCTAAGAAGAGGGCCTCTGCCAATGCTCTCTTCTCCCTAATATGCCCGTTTTCCCCATGTGATTAATTCAAGGCTGCTACAATTCCAGACGTTCATCCTCGTCAGTCTGAGTTTTAGGCTGTTCCTTATCCTCATCAGTCAACCCTGCCACCCCCAGATTGAAAAAAAATATATATTTTCCTTAGGCGATGGTGAATTCTGTCACACAACAGAAAGAAGAAAGTGATATCCAATCACTTGATCTTTTCTAAGTCCTTATAGCTGCAGCGGCTTAAAACTTTCACCAAATGCCTCATGCTAGAATCCCAAAGGGACACAACACAAGCTAAACTATTGTTCTTAGATGTGCTAGCATTTCTCTGCAAAAAGGTTGCGATGAGACCGAGGGCTGTTCTCATGGCAGAAATTAAGGCCTTTTCTCTAGTGCGGAGGCTGGCAGGAAAAAGTGTGGCAGCTTAAAGAAATGCTGCTCTCACATCCCATCCCTGTTCTGCTTGGGCAATGAAACTGAATGTGGTTGCTGTCCACTGGAGAAGCATGAGAAGAAAGGGAAGTGGAGAAAACTTTCTTTGGTGCCAGTCTCTTGCGACGAGCCATTTAATCCCACAATGCGATGATTCCCTGGATCAACCGAGCTGTTCTCCGATACTTCTCTCCCCAGTCCTTCTCCTGCCACTCTTGAAGCAGGGAAGAGAAAAATACTTGGTCTCAATAAAGGAGAATATATGTCTTTCAGGGTTGAAATGAGGGGTCCTTGGTGCTCTCTGAGCTCGGTTGTTTTCTTGCAGATGTTTCATTACCCAAACTAGGTAACATCATCAGTGCTCAGAGAGCACCAAGGACCCTCAAGATACTTGGTCTCCCTACTCTCATCATTCAATTTGACTTGTTTTGGGTGACAGAAGGAGGGGAAAGCAATTTAAGGAGAGGAAATATGTTTTCTGCTGTCACTTCTTCAATCCAAGGGTTGGTTTCTCCCTGGCAGTGCAAAGCTGAGGCCAGACCTTCCTGTCCTCTTTTCTGGAGACTGGAGAACTGGCACCAAAAGACTTCCTTCCTCTCCTTTTTCCCCTTGCATGGGTTGGTGCCTAAAGAACCACTTCTCCCTCCCCACTTTCCACAAAAGGAAGAGAAATGGGGTAGGTATTAATCCTTACCCACCATACCAGCAGTAAACCTCCTTCCTCCCCACCCCCCACCAGAAAATAGTGGAAGACCAATGGACAGTATCAAAAGTATACCTATCCAACACTTCTGATCTGGCATGGTGGCTACAGGGCCGCTGCTTCTCAAATTCCCTGATGATTCTCCAGTCTCACAGAATCTCATGGAACAGAAGGCTCAGTGGGGAAGGAGCTATTCCTTTCCACCACAATATGTATTCCACATGCCTATTGTCATTGCTCCAAGCTTTGGCAGCCTGGGCTGGGCTGCTAGGGTTGGCAAGCAAAGTGAGAGAGATGCCTCTGGCTTATAACTTTAGCAGTCATAACTCTTCTGCTAAAAGGCAAATGGTCCTAAAAATCAAGAGCCCAGCACCAGACAAGAAACCAGCCTCTGGAAGCCTCAGGACACCATTAGTAGCAAGGCAAGTCCCCACATCTAAACTTACTTTGATACAAGACACTGCAAACAGACGGCATGGATGGAAGAAGGTAAAAAAGCACTATTTCAGAAGTAGGATGGGTAAGCATCAGGGGTGGGTTCCTCCTGGTTCGGACTGGGTTGCCCGAACCGTTAGCGACCCGCTGGTGATGTCAAGGATCCGGTTTGGTCGGTGCCAGTCCGTGGGCACCGCCATCTTTTTTGGGGAATTTTCTGTGAATTTTTGAAGGTTGTTTCCTCTTCTGCTGCTTGAAAAAGGGCCCGCCCCCCCGGCCCCGGGTTTATACTGACCTTTATTCCTTCGCCCGAAGCACAGATGATCAGCTGCTCAGCTGTGTGCCAGGCTGATAGCAGCTACTGAGCATGTGCAGAAGCAAAATTGTGTGAGGGAACGCGCGCGTGCACGCACGGGGAGTGAGCGCACATGCACAAAACATCGCGATGCGAACCGGTGTGGAAGGTAAGTGGAACTCACCCCTGGTAAGCATAGGTGCCAGCTGTTCTGTGTTTGGCTGGGGGCAAATTGAAGGCAATGTCATAGATCGATGTCCATTAAGTATGGTGGCTGACATCATCCAGTGCAGTTAGCTGGTATTGTAGAAGAGCTCTAATGCACTGTCAATGGGAAGAATAAGGAAAAGAATACTAGTGGCATCTCATGCTTGTGCTAGGATGAAAAATAGACTCTGGCTAAGTAGCTCCTGTCTTCCAAGCAACTTATCTTAAGGAGACAATGTGCTGAAAACAGATACTGATACCTTCATTAAAGAAAAGGGGAGAGGTGTTCTTTTGAAATAAATGCCTGGCGTCAGAAGGAAAGAAAACCCTTGATTATTATGCTAGGGATAAGAATGAGGTGGGTGGTGGAGAACAGAGCAATGGATTAATCTTAGCACCACATACAGAAATGGTAGGACTTCAGAACAGTGATTTGCCGGAAGACTATGGCACCTTCAGCATTTGAAGGCAAACTCTGCCCACAGCCTGGAGTTTGAGCTTGACAGAGCTCAAAGTTGATTCAAACTTCCATTCTTCTGAAGTTGGCGAAATGAGGACCCAGATTGTTGGGGCAATATGCAAATAATGCTTCTACATTGTAAACCATCTCGAGAGTGCTGTAAAGCGCTATGGGGTGGTATATAAGCCTAAATGCCATTGCTATTTGCAAGATCAATGGTTCTGTTGACCAGGCATCATGGCAAACAGAACAGTTTCCAAATAAACAGGTCGCTTCCAAAACCGATGAGCAAAAACTGACCAAGTCACTTAATGGAGAAGTAAAGAGAAAATCAAGCTGAGGGCAATCAGTCTTGATCAGGATTGATTGAGCCAAAATGTCAGAAAAAGGAATAATGGGGTCAGGAGGTAGAGTTGGCAAAACTTTGCTTATTTCTGAGAATTGGTTTGAGACAAACTTTGATTTCAGTTTAGTCCCCACCGTACATTGCTGTGTGATGATAAAGCTGTAATTATGTTTTGATAGTATGCCATATTTGAAGTTAACTATTTTTGTAATGGCTCTGGATAGCGTAGTAAATATTTGAAGTTTTTGAAGATTTTGTGAGTAAACAAAATATCCTCTTAAAAAGCCCCTAACAAACATGAATGTGACTGTGTATGTGTTTTCCTTTCAATTAAGGTCTCCATTCAGGTAGGGGGATCAGCCAGCATATACTGTATGATCCACTTATCTTAGAAAAGTAATCTAAGGATCTGCTCCAATGTCTAAGGGCATCTTACAAACAAATTTTTGAGGGAGAGTTAAGCAGAGCTGTATCATGGCTCCATTATTGTTCAATTGATATATTAATTCACTTATTGCTCGTTTAGACTGTCAAACATCTAATCTGTTATATGATGCAGTAATTCTCTCTAAAATGCCAGAAAGCTTGAACCTCCACAGTCGTGTCTATTAATGTGACAACCGATCTTTTGAGATTAATTATGATTAAATCAAAAGCATGGCATGCACTAAAACAGGGGTGTCAAACTCAATTTCATTGAGGGCCGCATTAGGGTTGTGTTTGACCTGGGGGATGGTGGGCGTGGCTGGGGTGGGGTGTGGCCAGAATGGGCATGGCCAGCTCGACGTCATTCATGTCAGGGGTGCCTGTGGTGACCAGAGTGGGGCTGGGGGGATCCATTTTCTCCAGCGGAGGAGGGAGAGGGCCAAACACTTGTCCCCCAGAGGAGCCTCGCCATCCCTCTCAGGCCATGCAGAGGACCCCTGGAAGGCAGCATAGGCTGTCCAGAGCCCTAGGAGCGCAAACGCCCAGCCTGGCTCTTGAGGTCCCAGGGCACTGGGACCTCACAGCCCAGCACAGCTCCACTTCCCCAAGAGGGTGCCCACCTGCGCTTACCTCCTCCTCGAGGCTGCTGCTGCTGTGCTCGCTTGGCCAGGTTGCTCATGGTGTGTGCGGGAAGGCAAAGTGTGTGGCTCAGAGGGAGGCCCACTCCCTCTCCATGCGAGGAGACCTGGCTTTGTAACCAAAGCATCCTCAGTGATAGTATGGGAGACCACCAGTAGAGGTCAGGAGGAGGAGACAAGGGGATGGCAAAAGGGCAGCAGGGCTGCTGATGGCCAAGTGCTAAGGCAGGACTTCCATCAGACCCTCCCTCCCTCTCATTATAATCTCCTTCCTTCTTTCCTTCCTTCCTTCCTTCCTTCCTTTCCTCTTTTTTTTCCTTCCCTCTTCATTTTCATTTTTTTTTCTTCCTTCCCCTCTTTCCTTCTTTTTCCTTCCTTGCTCTCCTCCCATTTTTTCTTCTTTTTCTTTGTCTTTCCTCTTTCCCTTTCTCCTTTCCTGTCCCTTCTTGGATGCTCAAATGCAAAAGGGGAAACATTTCTCTATGCCTCCTTACCTTGTGATCAAATGCCACTTTTACTAGTAGTTTGTTTTACTAGCACTCTGCCAGCGAAAACGAAGCTCGGGAGGGGCACGAGCATCCCTCCCGAGCTCCGTTTTCAGCTGCGACGGCCTCCTACAGCACTCTGCCAGTGAAAACGGCTGCCACCAGGTTGTAGATCAGCACCCAGTCCTTTGCTATTTCCAGGGTGGTACCGCAGGCCAGATCTAAGCACCCCGTGGGCCGGTTCAAGCCCACAGGCCTTGAGTTTGACACCCCTGCACTAAAAGGTCAGGGAAACTAAATTTGTCACAAAATGAGCATAGATTAGAAAAAGTAAACTGCTTTAAAGATTTTGGACCAATCTTCCAGGTAGCAGGAAGAAAGCATGTAGGGATTTAAGGATGAAAGCATGTGATGCAAAATTTATTTATATCTGCCTCAGCTTTCCAGGCCTTTCACAGTACTTGGAGTTCCCAGTTCATTCTTGCTGCAATAAAATTCTTTTCAGCAAAGCTTAGTGTGCAGCTCCTTGAAGAAGTGCTCTCTGGTATTAAATTTCAACTTCTCAGTGACTGAGGCTATTCAGTCCTGGTTCCTAACAAATATTCTTCAAGTTTTTTGGTATGTTTCTAGTGCTGTTCTCCATGTGGAAGTAGAACTACATAAAGTTGAAGTCAGTTGTTAATGTGTTCAGGTAGGTTTAGTCCCATAGCTGTTAGCTGACTTCTTTATCTTGAAATAGAAGGGGGAAAAAAGGTTGGAGGAGTAACATCTTCACCATGGCTCATGCACAATAACAATAGGATATGACATGGTCAGGAAGAACCTCACATAATGAAGTTATGATATGGAGCATCAAATTGAGCACAGCCTCATTCATACTGATGTCTCTTTAGGTAACTCAATTACCAACCAAAATCCTATGAGATATCTTAACCTTATCACCATATTAAAATTCCTATCAGCTTTGACACTTTTATATTGTAACGTCCTACAAACTGTGGCCCTAGAAAGGAGAATCCAGAAAATCTCATATACTGAGTGACTTTGTAACTCTAACCTAGGAACCATTGAAACAAAGGCCCATGTGCTTTTGATGTCAGAGACAGATTGGCAGAGCCAGGGGAAGGAGTCAAGCAGGGAATTAAGTCTAGAATCTCTAGGTAGGCACAACCCCCTTGAACAATAAAATAGCTAATTGAACTCTTTGTATATGTATCTGATTGTTTGCGCCTTACAATCCTATCACGATCTGTGACACGAATTTATCACACCTTCAATATCTAGGCTGTAGTAATTCTTTTTACCTCAGTTATCTTTTAACTGATCACAGTAATGAACTCTCTTATATAGATGCCAAGTTTTGTTTAATAGTCAACAAAGTTTGATAAGGTCCCACTATAAAGGTAAAAGTAAAGGTCCAGCCATGTCCGAC
Organism: Thermophis baileyi; assembly: GCA_003457575.1. NCBI lineage: Eukaryota > Metazoa > Chordata > Lepidosauria > Squamata > Dipsadidae > Thermophis > Thermophis baileyi. Next base: position 1,214,451 of record QLTV01002429.1, read on the forward strand.
TCTAGGGATGCTGTGCTCATCTCCATTTCTTAGCCCTCTAGGATCCTACTATGAACTTGATTAAACCTGCTCAAAGTTTAGTATTAACAGTAACTGTTAATCCTGTTTCTAACTATTTTTATGACGGTCTTTCCATTGAAGCCTTATTATAATAATAAGTTATAATAAGTAATATTCTCACTGTTCAAAGAAAGTTTTGCCTGTGTTGGCCATTTATCTTTTTTATTTCATTTATCTTGTCTATGGAGATTCTCAGTCATCCAGGTCATGGTTGTCCCAAAGGTGCTTTTTCAAGAGGCAACTGGACTTTCTGGTTTTTCTTTGAAGATGTTTCGCTTCTCATCCAAGAAGCTTCTTCAGCTTCATTTATCTTAGTTTATCTTATTTATTTATTTATTTATTTATTTATTTATTTATTTATTTAAATTCAATGTTTTATATTATCTAAAGCTGGGGGTGGGGGGGAAACCTCTGAATTTGACCATTAACAAAGATAGATATGCATGTGGATAGTAGGAACCTTCAAAGGATACTTTGATTTGATGAAGATGAAATGAAACATCCCCTTGAAGATTCTTATGAAGACTGATGTTCACTTCTTTTCTAGAAGGGCAGGGGAGCAACCCTGGTGCTTTCCCTCACTTTACTTTAGACTCCACTATGGGAAGACAGGAGTCTTTTGCAGTAATTGCTGTAGGATAAAATTGAGGGGCTTTTCTTGAACCTCTGGTCAAGTACTTCCATGTACTTCCATTCCATGAATTTCTGGTCAAGTATTTCCATGCCAGAAGATTTTTTTTCTCTTTAAACATTTTATTAGATTATAGAATAAAATACAAAAGTACAAAGGCAAATAGGAAGACACAGTGAGGGGAAGAAGGCAGGGGTGGGTTCCACTTACCTTCCCCACCGGTTCGCATCGCAACGTTTATGTTATATAAACAGTTATAAAGTTATATAATATAAGTTTCAGTTTCTCAAGTTTAAAAAAACAACTGTCACATTGTCCAACCAGGTTGGGAGCTGGTTGCTCGGCGACATCTCTCCTCCTCCTCCTCCTCCTCCTCCTCCTCCTCAGGTCAGCCAGACGTTGGAATGTGGTTGACTCATCAGTTAGGAATTCTGTTTTGACTGAAGGCTCCATCCCTCCCTCAGCTCCAAACTGTGTCAAGCTGAATGAATGTCAGAATGCCCAAGGATACAAACAATCCCACACCCTAATCAAATTCAGGCTTGACACCTCTGCCATTGTTTAAATGGATTATCAGTTGCAAGTATTGATAATGTCTGGAATAAAAAAAAGCATCTTTGGTAAGATGTTAATCTTAATTACTGAAATTCTACCCAATAAATGCAGTTTGTCCCATCTTTGTAAGTCCTTTTTAATATCCTCCAAAGAGGCACATAATTATTTTCAAACAATTTTATATTTGTATTTGTCAACATAACCCCCGAGGATTTCACCTTTTTCTCAACAAAAGCTGTACGGTTACCTCAGGGTGAGCTGAAGGCAGCCATCTTGCAGCCCTCATGGTGTATGCCAAAGTTTATCCAGGCTAGGTATCTTCAGTACTGCAGGCAATCCTGCAACATCTCTTTTGGCAACTACTGCAGAGATGGTCTTGCTTGTCTCCTCAGATTACTAACTCAAAATTTCACACATCAAAGGTTTGCAAGCAATGTTCAAGCTGCCCACACTGGAAGTATTTTGGCCAATAAGGCCTGACACCTCAGTTGTGTTGAGGTGAATAGACTTATCTCTCCACCTCGCTCATAAAGATGAATGACTTCACTGAAGGATATCTAAGTCATTTCACACTTGATGGATGGATAACTTGACAGCTAGACAGACAGAAGCCTTCATATAGTCCACAGCACAGACAACATAAAACTCTAAAAGGCTTAGGCCCTTTCCTAAAACATAATGAGAAAGAGTCTAGCCTCAATTTTAAATATAGCTTGCTCTGTAATTGACCTAACTGCAACTAGAGCCGTGGTGGCCCCGTGGTTAGAATGCAGTATTACAGGCTAATTCTGCCAACTGCCAGGAGTTCGATCCTGATTGGCTCAAGGTTGACTCATCCTTCCATCCTTCCGAGGTCAGTAAAATGAGGTTCCAAATTGTTGGATTCAACATAGAGAGGGCTGTAAAGCACTATGAAGCATCTAAGTCTAAGTGCAATTGGTATTGCAACTGATCTGCACCCAACTTGTCCAGGGCTGTTGTGATCATCTGAACCTGTTTTAAAAACTAACCAGCAACCCATGTAGCTATTTCAACATGAAGGTGTTAAAGCATTTCCAGGAATCACCATTTATGAGATGTGCTGACATGGACCAGCTGCAGTTTCCTAGCCATTATCAAGTGCTATTTGTGAAAAATCATACTTCATTACTTGTGTGGCCACATTCTGTTTTCTTGGCTCTTCACCTTTCCCTCTGAATGGCTCTGCTCTTTCATGTGTGAATCCTCCTCTGTGCTGTGTTTTTGATGATCCTTACGGATATATTTCTTTGTTCACTGATATGATAACTTGCATTGTTCTTATGAAGATTGATATGTGGATGCTTATATCACTCCATAATATATGAAACTATTTTATACAAAATCATTTTTTTTCATTTTACAAAATCATTTGACGTTTTTATTCTCTTTTACTTTATACAATGCTTAGCGATTGTTTTAATAGGCAACTGAGAATTTTTCATGTGACTGTATTTTAGGTCCTTGGCAACCGGCCCACGTTTATGGCCATTTGCAATATCCCACAGTCATGTGATTGCAATTTATGACATTTTTGTCAAAAACCAGTATTTAACTTTCAGTTTTCAGCAAAATGCCCCATAGCAAACAATGGGTTCGCTTAACAATCACAGCATATATTTAATGACTACCAGATTTGCTTTATAACTGCCTTATTCACCTAATGACCATCACAAAAAAGGTCATAAAATCAGGATGGTCATGACCTACCTCATGACCATCATGACTTACAACTGTAATTGGCAGGCTCTATTACAGTCGTAAGTTGAGGACTAACTGTATCTCCTTTCTTCCCACCCTAGAGCCACAATGCTGCCGCTAATAAGGAACGACAGAGATTCCTGTCTATTTCAGATGTAATCCACAGCAGAGAAGGGGCAGCAGGGTGGCTCAGCGTTTAAGACATTGGGCTTGTCAGCTAGAAAGCCGGCAATCCAGGTTCAAGACCCGAGCTCCACAAATTGGGGTGAGTTCCCGTCCTTGCCCCAGCTCCCTGCCAAGCTAGCAGTTCGAAAGCATACAAATGCAAGTATATAAATAGGTACCACTTCGGTGGGAAGGTAACAGCGCTCTGTGATGTCATGCTGGCCACATGACCACAGAAATGTCTTTGGGCAGCGCCGGCTCAAAGGCCTTGAAATGGAGATGAGCACTGCTCCCCTATAGTCAGCAACAACTAGCTGAGTAAAATCCGCAGGGCCTCCTTTACCACAGCAGGGAACATTATAAGAGATGAATCCATTTTTTTCTAACTATAACAAGAGTTTATACTTTCATGGAGAAAGTAGCCATTAAGAAACAACACTTCAACCTGGCTTCAAGATCTGTAATAGGATAGTGCCTATATAATACACTGATATTCTTTTCCCTAGACCCAAAATGTTAGTTTGCAGTTGAACCTTTTCTCCTCGAAAACAGCACATGCCTTCTTTCTGTGATGTTTTGACTCAGCTTTCTTCATAGCTAAAAATCATTCACTGAAAGGTTAAGGAATCACATGATTGTAGAGTTGGGCCAAGCTGTGTGAAATTGATTTTTCCTCCTCCCCTCTTAACAGCGAATGTCATGGATGAGCCGACTTGTACCAGATTTTGAGTTGGAAAAAATAATTCTCTTCTGCTGAGGTTTAAAAGAAGTTTGGAAAGACAGAAGAGCACACAGGCAGAAGGAATACTGAAACAACCATTGTGCCAAGTCCCTCCCTCCGTTTCACACAGGCACGTATTGACTCAGACATTTTGTTGACGGGCTTCAAGACCTTGGTCACTGCAGCATTCCTGGCAGAAGTCTCTGAAATCTGAACCTGCTGGACATGGTATTTTCAACCAAAGACAGAGAAGCTGTTCTGGGGAAGTTAGCGGAAAAGTAGAATTTTCTTCACTGACATCAATCACGCCCCGAGAGGATGACCTTAGACTGAAAATGATTATGTACTAGAGGATAGTCCCCAGAATGTTTTGGATGAAAACAAGACCCACAATATTTTTCACCAGCAAGAAGCAGCTATTTTGCCAGCCATTAGGGAGGAGGGAAATGGAGCCCCCTCTGCTGAGTGTACTAACAGAAGCAGATGGGGGCCCAGATCTGACCCTGGGCTTGGTATGAATGATATTGTTGGTCTGCCGGATAGAGGGGGGGGCAGTGAGGTGGGGGATGGGATCTCGGGGAGGGTGGCGGGTCGGAGCATCCCAGTGGTGGTTGGGAGAGGTAGGTATAGCGGGAACCGAAGGGCAGACCATGTGTGGAGAACTAGTACTCGCTGTATCAAAGCGATTGCCTGTTCTGACCCTTCTGGTGACTTGGGTTTTCAGGGCCCTGGCCTCAGGCTGCTGCTGCTTAATGCCAGATCGATTGTGAACAAAGCTCCTCTCGTCCGGGATTTAATCTTGGAGGAGAGAGCAGATG
>QLTV01002429.1:1233414-1247900 GCA_003457575.1 Thermophis baileyi
ATATCTCAGGGGCTGCCACAAAGAAGAGGGGGTCCAAAGCACCTGAGGGTAGAACAAGAAGCTATGGGTGGAAACTAATCAAGGAGAGAAGCAACTTAGAACTAAGGAGAAATTTCCTGACAGTTAGAACAATTAATCAGTGGAACAGCTTGCCTCCAGAAGTTGTGAATGCTCCAATACTGGAAGTTTTTAAGAAGATGTTGGATAACCATTTGTCTGAAGTGGTGTAGGGTTTCCTGCCTAAGCAAGGGGTTGGACTAGAAGACCTCCAAGGTGCCTTCCAACTCTGTTATTCTATTCTATTCTATGGTTGTCTTTTTATTATCTCTTAAAGGAAAAAAAGAATTGTTCCTCCCCTGTCTCCAAGTTAACCATTTTTTTGGGTGAAGATAAAATTGAGAAAATTGCTTTACAAGATGTTGGACATCCTTTGCAAATGGAAAGGATCGTAATATTTGAATGGTGGAACTCATCCACCATAAAATGAAATCCCCATAAAATTTCAAAGTGTTTGCACAATAAAAGCCTTATCTGAAAAATAATTATATGCACATTCTTATCGCATAACTCTGATCCTATAGTTTGTCCCCAGGATGCATAATTCAAAGGGGGCTTAAGCAAACTTAATATATATGTCTCTAGAGTTCAATGAAAAACAAGCTGAGAGGTTCAGTTTTCTCTCATTAGCACCCCATAGTAGCAGAGCTTGTCAAGTCAATGAAGTGTAACAATATTGCATCAAACAAGCCAAGCGCTTGAAATTTGTTTGTGTCAGATGCCAAATACTTTTCACTTCAGATTTTTTTTAAAAAAAAAGCATGCAGCATAAGTTCAAACAGAATTAAAGAAAACCTAGAAAACTCCCAATTTCACAGAAGATAAATGCAGTATTTTCACAAGAGTAAAGCTGTCATATTCATATCACAGCTGTCATTTCTCCTGAAATGGTACCTTCAGCTTTAATCACCTTGTTTTAATCAATAAAATGAGAAGGTCTGATTTCCCATGACTTAATCGGACATCTTCTCAAGTTACTTTCTTTTGGGTGGTACATATTAATATGTCAATTTTCACTGATGTTAGAATTCTCTCTTTTCATTTCATCGTAGAATATTTTTTAAATAATAGTTTTAATTTATCTTTTAAATTTATCTGGAAGTTAGAACTTTTGGCCTAGGACTTTAGGAATATTTGCAGTCAGTATGGCAATAAATCAAAATGGAGATGAGAAGCCATGACACATCCCTGGCCTGCTCTCGAGTTGACATAGGCAAGGGGGCTGGGAAAACGAACTTTGCATCTGCAGCAAGGGAGCACTTCAGTCAAAACAAAAGCATATTCCAGCCATCTCTCTGTCAAGGCCATCTCCGCGGTGGCCAGAGGGGAGTGATCTCTATAACCCGCGAAATTGCTTTGTTGGAGAATATGACTGATGACACACCTTGGGGGGAGGGGGAAACAGGGTCAGAGCCGGGACGTAAATTAAGTGGGGTCAGAGTTGGCTTCACTTGGAACCTGCCGACATGAAGCTCCTAATAAATAACTGGATTTCTTTTGAAGCTTAGCTCAAGGCTCATGATTTAATTAGGGCATCGTTCGAACCCCTGACACCAGAGGTGGGTTCCTCCCAGTTCGCACCGGTTCTATAGAACCGGTAGTAAACCATTGGTGACGTCACGGATCCGGTTCTGTCAGTGCCAGTCCGTGGACGCCGCCATCTTTTTTATGGGGGGGGGGGGATTTTTTTTTTGAATTTTTTTAAATTTTGTAAAAAAAAAATTTTTTTTTCGCTTGCCATCTTTTTTTTGGAATTTGTTATGGTTTATTATTTTTTTTGAATTTTTTGCTTCTGCGCATGCACAGAAGCCGAGTTTCCAGCACTGCGCATGCGCCGCCATTTTGTTTTTGGCTTTTTTTGGTATTTTTTGCTTGTTTTGCTTCTGCGCATGCACAGAAGCCGGGTTTTCGGCAATGCGCATGCGCGGCCGCACGCACAAAGCACGTGTGTGCCCGTGTGGCATGGCCACATGGCGTGCAATGCGCGCACAGCCACGCAGCGTGGGAGGAAGTGAACCGGCAGCAAAGTAAGTTAGAACCCACCCCTGCTTGACTCCTTCCCTTTGTCTGAGATTTTCTTTGGGAATTACCATAATAAACTTATTTTTAAAGAAAGATTTTGCAGGGAGGGGGGTTAACCTCATAAAAAATGACATTATGCTGATTTTCAGCAATCGTTATATCAGTGTCAGAAGCCAGAAAAATTATATTTGGGGATCACCTCTACCAGTGTGCCTCAAGTTTCCTTTCTCTAAATGAGATTTTGAGTTCATGCAGTTATTTACATAATGGTATAAATCCCCAAAAAAGAATTATGTAAACAGGTACATGCATCCAGCAGGATGTGCTATATTTCTATAGACAGATCCCTATGTAACCACTCAGGTTTTATTTGCTTAAGATTGGCAGCCATATAAGTAAACAAAGAAAGAAATACTTGTTAATGCAGTCTCCCTATTAAATCAGAGGCTTTTCTGAGTTTCATAACTGGTTTCTGCAGCAATCCCACTGGATTCTTCCCAACTTGTATGCATATATTTTTAAATAAAGATTGCTCCCATATGCCTCCAGTCTAATGAAATCAATTTTTAGCCCCTCCTTGGGAAATCCAATAAAAACAATAGTGTTACTTACTCTTGATTATAAACAAAGGCAAATTCATTATTAATATATTTCAAAATGCTTCACAAGGGGAAAAAAGGATTTTCCTATGGAGTAATAATAACAAATAACATTTGATTCTCTGCTGGGAATCAAACCAGCCTAGAGAGCAAAGCTTGTGCTGAAGAAGCTTGCAACTACCTCTTCGTAATGCTACTGTACATGCATCTGCTCTTTAGCTTTTGCTCTCTCTATCCCTCTCTCTCTCTCTCTCTCTCTCTCTCTTTCCCTCCCTCCCTCTCCCTCCCTCCCCCTGCCCCTCCCCCTCTCTCTCTCACACACACACACATACACACATTCAGAAACATAGTCAACTCGCCACAGCCAACTTGCCATGGTCAACTTGCCACGGTCAACTTGCCACGGCCAACTCACCACGGCGAATTCGCTGCGGGACTACTCACCGCAGGACAATTCAACAATTCAATTTAATTATGTAAAGTAGTTTAAAAATATTTTTTTTAATTTTTGTCATTCACATTTCATTTTGTCCCTCCATTGGCATCCTTTCTTTAATGATTCTATTCCACTATTTCTTCGATATTAGTGTAACTTTTGTCCCGTGGCAAGTTGTCCCATGGCAAGTTGGCCATGGTGAATTGTCCCATGGCAAGTTGACTGTGGCTAGTTGGCTGTGCCGAGTTGTCCCATTCTGTCCCTGGAGGCTTGTGGTCGACAGCAACTGTAGACATTTAACTGGAAAACAAGCAATCAAGCTTCCTCTCTCTTTCCTTCCCTCTGTTTTATCATCTCCCTATTTCTTCTTTGTTTTCTGTTGCAACCAACCAAGTTACTTTCTTCTTCACAACCTCCTTTTTGTCTTTTCCTTCTCCATTCCTGGTGCTTGACTTGGTTTCCCTTCTTGTCCTCCACTGACTGTCTCCTTGCTGGGTAGCTGTCCTCTCTTGGCAGCTGGCTGCCATTGAACTTTGCTTCCTGCGCTCCTGGACTGCTCCTCGTCTCTATTGTGAATTGATTGTTTGATTGTTTGATTGATTGTTTGATTGATCACGTGATATGAAGTTGGTGACAACTCTTAGCACTCACCTAGATATATCTTTCTCCATGACTCTATTGTGGAAGAGAGAGGAATTCCTGTGCAATGTACAGCCTCTGATTTTGATTCCTATAGAGATAAAGCTTTCAATTTCCCTTCTTATTCTTAAATATTTTCTAAGCTACTTTTCCTCACTTCTATTTTCCTTTAAATCACATTTTTTCCACTTCTTTTCCATGGCTCCCAGCTCTGGATCATTCCCCCCCCCCTTATTGGTGTCACCTTTCTTTTTCTCATCTACTGCAACAGCATTGCATGTCCTCACCACATCTATTGACTCCTAATTGCACAACTGAACCTGTGCAAATAATGTCAGGTAGCAATGATGACCCACAATTTATTTTGGAGGACAATCAGCATAAACAGTTCAGATTTCTGGTTAGACTACCTGTTTCTTCTCAGGAGCTCGCTACTCAGAAAAAACAGGGAGCATCACAAAGGGAAGAAGAAAAATGAGTTATTATTTTCTCAGCTACCTGGTGTACAGCCAAAACACCACTTGTATACTACAAGTGTCAGAGACTAAAGTTTCAGAAAATGTTACCGCTATCCTTCCAAGGACGTTAAATATAAGAATCAGAAGTGCGATACATTTTTCATATTTAGAACTGGGTTTGGGAGTAGAAAGAAGATATAGGCCAATCTTTCAATTATTTCATGTAAAATAATTTGTTTTGATAAGGCCATTTCCAATTCTAATTGAGAGCAAGGTCTCCCACGTATTGTTAAAATTCTAATTTTTATATTCATGAATAAATTCCTAAACAATAACTTGGAATACCAATTACAAATATTATCAGAGACAGTGTGTCTTTTGTACTCATTTCAATGAGATATTTGAAATATATTTAAAAAAAAATCTGTTCTATTTTGTGCTCACTTTAGACACACAAATTAAATCCTCTGAATGTGCAGGAATGTCAAAGCAATTAAATACACCAAATGCTTATTACATTTCAAGTTTTATTTTATCCTCATGTAGTTTTAATTGGCAAAAATAGGGTGAAACTAAGTCCCTAAATCTATCACTGTGGCCCTCAGGCACATGTAGCTGGACTCTCTGGAATGAAAATAAGGAAATGGAGGCAATAATGATTTGGGTGATATGGTTCAATCAAATGATTTCAGGTTCATACTTTGGATGATACGGTTCAAGAATTAAGAAATAATAAATGTTAATTAAAATTAAATAACTTTATATAGAGTGCTCAATGTGCCTTACCTGCTTTGAGGTAGATCAGGATGGTTACCTTCTCCTCTGTAGGAGAAGGATAGGCAGAGCCTGGGGAGGTGGAGTCAAGAGAGCTATCAGCCTGGAGTTGTTACATTCCCACAAATAGTCTAAGTCCAACCTCTCTTGAATTCCATTAACTCTTATCTAACGGCAATTTAATGCTGACCATTAGTTGACAAGATTCTTGTGTGTAGGCATGAGCAATAAATCAGCTTAATTGGAGCTTAATTTGTGGTCCTGATTCTTCGCACCTGAAATCCAGTGGGTGAAGATGGAAGCTAAGTTAGGATGATTTAGTCTAAGAACATTTTAGGGAGCTGGTTACAGCAGCAAAACCTGGGAGACCACCAGTACCCAATTATATCTGCCCATTCCACCAGGTTTAAGAGACTAGGCATGTTCCAGTTCTCTTCTCTGAAACAGTGCCATCTACTTGGATGTAAGAAATGTGCCTTCTCAGTCATGGTGTCTCGACTCTGCCTTGTGAAACAGAATCCCCCCTGAGATCCAGACAGCCCCAAATTCTAATTAGCCTTCTAGAACCCTGAAGACCCCATGCCCCTACTCAAGCATTGGGCCAGGTTGTTAGTGGAGTCCCAAGTGTATGGTTAGAATGGATTGTGGTTTTAAGAACTCTGCCTTTGTGGTAATATTTTATGTATTTATTAATTTAATGTTTGTGAATAGTTATATAAATTCCATAAATGCATAAATGCATGCAGCACATTCCTAATCTGTTGACTTCCTACAGTATGTCAAGAATGGGAAATCAGAAATCCAGGCAGTTAAGATGAATATAACGGTTTATTGCAAGCTTAAACTCTCTACAAGAATCTGAACTACTAACAATAAGAACTACTAAAGATAAGAATCAATGAAATTCAAGATGGGCTGGACTTAGATCTCTTGTGGGCATGAACAGGCTCGAGACTGATGAAGCATTTGACTCCTCCCTTGGGCTCAGCCTGGCCATCTCCTACACAGTAGTTGTTGCCCTATACCAGTTTTCAACAATATGTTTATTCTTGTTTGCAGACATTACCTAGATTAAGTCCTTTTCAAAGTGAGTTTGACTCCTGGTCACTTCATGGATATATCCAAATAGTATTTTTTTTTCCTTTTTATGACCCTTTAATGGGGTTTTGGGGTGGAGTAAAGGCGACTGAGTGGTGCTGAGGGTTTACTGGCCGGATACCCTTCCTGATGCCTATGTGGAGTTCGCAGCAGATATTTTCTCTTTGTGCCCTGATAGAGAAACATCTGCTGCTGCCTAGGATTGAACTCTCAACTTTCTGAGTGGGAGGTGAGCACCTTCACCTCTAGGCCACTACGCCGTTCTGGATATATCCAAATAGTATACTTGGCAACAATATGGGAGGGGATTGATATTGTCTTCTTCTCAGATATTGGCCTTTAACTGATTCTTTTCCTTTTCCAGCAAGCATTTAGGAAGAAGAGTTTCAATTATGGACTGGTCACATTGCATCTGAAGTGATGCATTCAATGTACTTGAACAGCATTGATGCATAAAGCTAGAAAACATTAGCTAAACCCAAGACAATACGATGTTAGCTCTTCCTACCATCGCTTGCATCTCTCATTACCATTCATCATGTTTATAGCTATGTTTAATTCTCAGTTGGCTCCATTATTTATTTGGAATGTGTTGATGGATACCATAATGAGCATCGCTCCAAGAGGAATGGGAGTTCATTTTGCAGGAAAGAAGAAAGAAGTGGAGAAGGGAAGGGGAAGAAAAAAATGAATAGAAAAGCTCTGTTTTACTGAAAGATCAATATGAATTCATCAGTACACCTTTTAATGAAGCAAAGCAAAACAAAATACCAGAGAGAAGAGGAAGAAACCTCTTGTAATATGCAGGGTTAGCTTTGCAAGAAACACACTTTTATCTTGAATAACAAAACTGTTACTTTATAAACACTTAATTGTTTTGAAAGAGTATGTTGGAAATAACTGGCTCAAATTTGTTATTTTCCATTCATATTTACCTTATTTTTCGGAGTATAAGATGCACTTCCCCCCCCCCCAAAAGAAGGTGAAAATTTGGGTGGGTCTTATACACCGAAGGTAGCCAAAAACGCAAGGCACAGAGGAGGCAAGGGTCTGTGGCAATCCCTGCAGCCTGGAACAGCTGATTGGGGGTATTCCAGGAGACTGATCCACCCACCAATCAGCTGCTCGTGCTGAATCAGGCTGCAATAATGTGCTGAAGCTGACCTGGCTGTTCACTATTTGCTGCAAGGACTCAGAGTTTGCTGCAGCAGCAATCACATCCAGAAAGCACACACAAGTAACTGATTCAGCAGAATTCAATAACTTCTCTTTATATATAATATAACTCATGAAGTAAATATACAATACCAAAAGCAGGTCTAAAAGAGGGTGAAAATTTGGGTGCGTCTTATACACCGAATGTAGCCAAAAACGTGAGGCACGGAGGCAGCGATGGTCTGTGGCACTCCCTGCAGCCTGGAACAGCTGATTGGGGGTATTCCAGGAGGTCGATCCACCCGCCAATCAGCTGCTGGTGCTGATTTGCTGCAAGGACGTGTCAGAGTTTGCAGCAGCAATCACATCCAGAAAGCACACACAAGTAACTGATTCAGCAGGATTCAATAACTTCTCTTTATAGATAATATAACACATGAATTAAATATACAATACCAAAAGCAGGTCTTCCAACGTGGTAGTAATAGACAAGCAAAACACAAGCAGAGGAGAGGAATTTCAGTTTCAGTTTTAGTTTCAGAGCTCAGCATGCAGCTTTAGTACAGAACAGTTGAGCTAAGCCACGCCCAGGCTCCTTGCTGTCTCCTTCCTTGTTGCTCACAAGCAAATACTGTTTCAGTTTCCAAACAGCCCTCAACTCTCTCACACACTGACAGGACGCTAGCCAGATGAATACCGATGGATGCTGGTAGGCAGAGGCAGAATTTTTTTTTCTTATTTTCCTCCCCAAAAACTAAGGTGTGTCTTATACTCCGGAGCGTCTTATACTCTGAAAAATATGGTATCTCCAACATGACTACAATGGATAGCTGCCACCCACCCACCCCCACTGACCTTCATATTACACCTTATAAATCCTGGGGGGAAAATTCTATGAACCAATTATGAATTCTAGTCCCGCCTTAGCCATGAAAGCCAGTCTTGGGCCAGTCATTCCCTCTCAGCCCAACCCACCTCACAGGGTTGTTATTGTGAGGAAAATAGGAGGAGAAAAGTGTGTTGGATATGTTCGCCTCCTTCAGTTATTTATAAAAATAATAAAGGTGGGATCCAAAATAAATAAATAAATTACAGATGGCAGTCAAGAGAAGATCTTACATCTGGGCTTTTAGTGGAGAAGTAGAACATTGTGATCTGAATGTAGATTAGAACCAGTAATGGGTTTCACTTACCTTTGCTACCGGTTCGGAGATGTGTGCGCGTGCACCGCTTCTGCACATGCGCAGAAGTTTCTGCGCATGCACAGAGCGTCCGTGATGACATTTGGGCAGGTGGGTGGAGCCTCCCGCTGCCGCTGCTACTGGTACGCCTGAACCGGGGCGAACAGGTAGAAACCCACCACTGATTAGAACCCCGTATGGTCTAATCCCAGAGGACTGGAAAAAAATAGAATGAAATATGGCTATACATCAGCCCTTGAGATGAACAGATTAGGGTAACAGAAGCTCTGAACTGGCCATCCATCATGTAAATATTGACCTTCTTATCTAATCTGGTTCAGTCAACCGTATACTGTATAAGCCATTGCCCACCTGTGTTCCAAATTCATCTTTTCAATAAATTCTTGGCTAGGGCAGCAATCTATTTTCTCTTATATAGAATCAGCTGGATGTGATTTAAGTATGTACTTCATTTTCCTTGATATTTCAAATCTGCAAGGCAAGACTCAGGAGCACACATCAAGAGTTATCAGACAGTGCTATCTTTTTAAAAAAATAAGGCGATTCGGAACAACATCATTCTAAAACCCATAATGACAGTTAAATATGCATGTGAAGCCAGCATGGGGGAAGGGTTAAAAAAAAATAAACATCTAAAATGGGTTCAAAGAGAATCCATTGTTTGTGTCAGGCTTCATCTAGCTGGTTCTGGGAAAAAAATACAGAGAATACAAAGGAATGGCATTTGATTGTAGAAGAAGCTGTGAAGCCACTACAAAAGAATTCCAAAAGTACTGAGTTTTTTTTTTGTTTTTTTTTTACAAAAAAGAGAAGGAGGAAGAGAGATTCTTTGTTCCACTCTCTTTATCTGTTTTCTCCTGCCAGATTTATGCATTGGGAATACTGCCTGACACCCCTGATTCCACCAATCCCCTATCTATTCCACAACCACTCTGAATATCAGATGATTGTATTTATTTAGTCTAGCCTAGTCTAGACAGTCCAATGCAATTTAGTTTAGTTTTAAGGGTCTTTATAAACCTGGAGATGTGATTCCCATAGATCCAGAGGCTCATTGCTGTAATACCTATGCATAACCATGCCAGGGGCTAGCAGGAATTAGAGGAAACACAAATTGTCCTTAGAAATTATATTTTCTTTAATTTCTGGACAAGTTAATAATCCAAAGCAGATTAACATCCAAATCAGTCCTTTCTGGAAGAAATGAGATTCAGAAAATATCAATAATGACTGATCATTTCTGTGGAATAGGAATCCCAGAAATTCCTACTGCAAAAAATTTGAGTATTGGTTAGTCAGAAAGCAATTAAATACGATCTATTACCCTGTTTCCCCCAAAATAAGACATCCCCTGATAATAAGCCCAATCGGGCTTTTGAGTGCATGGCAATAAGGCCAAGCGCTTATTTCAGGGTTCAAAAAAATATAAGACAGGGTCTTATTTTCGGGGAAACACGGTAGTCTCTATACAGTATTAACCAAACAGCCAGTGGAGCAATCACTACTTTTTTAATAGCAATAGCTACAGCATTCACAGTGCTTTACTAGGGAGTTTACAGAGTCAACATATTGCCCCCAACATATTGCCCCCAACAATCTGGGTCCTCATTTTACTGACCTCAGAAGGATGGAAGGCTGAGTCAACCTTGAGCTGTTGAGGATCGAACTGCTGGCAGTCAGCAGAATTAGCCTGCAATACTGCATTCTAACCACTGCACCACTGTGTAATGGATGGAACTTAGAATCCAAGCAAATCCAAAAGTGGAGTTGAAGAAGATGCCCAAGGCAGCATTATTACAAGATGCAGTGGAAAAATGGGCTAGCATGGAAATTGAGTTGGCTGCTTTACTGGCACTTGCAGATGTTGGCTGAAATCTACTGATGTTGTGATAAAGCCAGAGCACTGCTGTGGTTCAGAATTTTCAGTGTCCATGACTCGCTTTTTTGGCAAATAGGACCAGGATGATTCTGTTGCTGTCGTTTCCTGCTTCTATTTTTTGTCACAACTCTTGGCATGGCTAAGACTAAGTGTTCTTTTCAATGAACTACACATGGCCATGGCTTCTACTGTCATGTTTGGCTGGCTGGGAGAATATTTTCTGAGACTGCTATATAAATGGTCAAACACCTTTTAAGTGATTACTGACATCAGGCAGTGACCCAGTAATAAAGGTGTTCACAGTTATAGTGAGGGTTGTTTGTTATGGCCTGAGAGTGCTTGAACATTTGACAAATATGTGTAAAGATGTCTCATGATATTCAACATTTTCTTAGCTCACAGAGGGCACACTGAATTTTACATTAACCTGCCTCTAAAGCAGGGGTGTCAAACTCAAGGCCTGCGGGCCAGATTCTGTCCATGGGGTGCTTAGATCTGGCCTGTGGGGCCACCCTGGAAACAGCAAAGGACCGGCATGCGGTGCCTCTGCCAGCGAAAACTGAGCTCGGGACGGTCGTGCGCAGCCCTCCCGAGTTCTGTTTTTGACTGAGACGGCCTCCTGCAACCCTCTGCCAGCAAAAATGGATCTCAGGAGGGCTGCGTGCGGCCTTCCGGGCTCCGTTTTCTTTGGCAGAGGGCTGCAGGACGTCGAGCTGGCCATGCCTACCCCAGCCACGCCCACCCCAGCCACACCCACTCAGACGCCAAGGTCAAACACAACCCTGATGCAGCCCTTAATGAAATCAAATTTGACACCCCTGCTATAAAGGATAGAACAGTGTTTCTTAACCGTATCAACTTTAAGATGTATGATTTTCAACTCCCAGAATTCTGGGAGCTGAACCTCATAAGGTTGTTGAACTTGAGAAACACTGCAGTAGAGTGTTTGTACACCTGCTAAAATGCTGTTGAAATTAATCATCAGTAGGTCTTGGCTTTGGCCATTTTGCCTCTCTTTGTGCCATTTCCCATGTAAAACAGAACCTAATAATTTATTTATGTCACTGAGTGTAGAGTGGAAGGTTTGAAGCACACTTTAAGACATTTCTCTGGATCCTCAGATATTGAAGGAAAGGTGGAGACCAGGTTTTGGAGAAATAATGGAAGACCAAAGCATAGATGATGAGAGAGAGAGTGAGGGAGGGAGGGAGGGAGGATAATTTCAGCTGTCCAGCTAGAGATTTGGGACTTGGTGTATTGGTTTTACTGGCAGCATTGCAATCTTTGAGATGCCATTGTAGAGGTTATATTTTTCAGGAGACATCTCCTTATTCTTCCTATTGGATTTTCACACCAGAGCAGCTGCACTTTTTTGTATTAGAGCATCAACCACTCATTGGTCTGGCCCTCTGCCATTCCCAATATCTCTTCCATGTCACGAATCTGTACTTCCTCTTGCCTCTCTTCCTCTGCCTCCATGCTCTAACAATGAGGACTGCACAGATGGTTGCAGTTGGAGGAGAAATTATAACACAAAGTTCTAAAATATATTCCAGTATCTCTTTTTATCAATGAGGTAAAGGCTACAGTTTTAGCCAATAGACCAGACGTAGAGGCCTGTCCTTGAAAGAAATGGGGAGTACCTCTCCCAGAGCCCTTTCTTGATAGCAGGTCTTCTATTGCAGACCTGAGATCAGAGGGGTTGGGTGGGGATGCAGTTATGAACATACCTTCTTTTATAATCACAGTTTTTATTTTATATAGCAACTATTTACTCTACTTGTTTGCAAAGAACAAAATTACCTTGTTGACAGAATACACTCCTATGAACCTGGCAACTTTCTGGCAATAAACTGGCAGAAATGCACAACAGTCATGTTCATTGTTCTTCCCTTCCCTTCCCTTCCCTTCCCTTCCCTTCCCTTCCCTTCCCTTCCCTTCCCTTGGAAAAATCCCTAAAATTCCTCCCCAACTCAGTAATAGGAGGGAATGCATTTAGATTCACTGAATTGCATTTTCTTAAGCATCAGGCATGTGATGGATGGTGTTTGTCTATGTCCACCCCTAATCACCCCTTCCGTTCTGGCCAAACTGATGCAAACATTTCTGACAGCCAGAAAAAAACAGCTTTGACAAGTTCTCTCTTTTTTCTCCCCAGACAAATCAAGTCAGGTGATTGTATAGCCTGGACATGCTGTTTGTTTGTTTGTTTTTTCAAAATAAATAAGTAAAGGTAGAGAATATAGAGCAATGATTGTTCTTTGCTCTTGATATTTATGTGTGTAAAGAATGGTGGGTCCTGCATCTGAGCTCATTTTTAGGGCAATACATGGTCAATAAATCTCTTTTTTACTCTTTCTCCCTCTCTCTTTCCTTTCCCTCGTTCACTTGCACACAAACACACACATACACAGAAAGGAGGAGGGAGTAAGAGAAGCATTGCAAATACCACCTTAATGGTTGTGCTTTTCTCTCCAAAGTAGGTTTGTAGTGTTATATAATAAGAGTTAATCCGTGAAGTGTCACTGGGGCTTTTAATGTGCCGAGATAAAATGCCTTGTTGTTTTTAAAAGTTTCCAAAAAAGAACATAACCGCTTTGCTATTAATGGGATTTTTTTTTCCTTTACACATCCAGAGAACCATATTCATAATGGAAATATTCACCCATCCCAGATGGGAAGATGGCTGATATTATTGTTCAGGAACAACAGGAAACAAAGAGATTTAATAAGCAAATAGGACCATTTCTTTTTAAAATGAGGACAATCAGCTGGCAGGAAATATACCAAAGTTGCTGCGATTCAGGCAACTGCTATATCTCATTTAAAGCTTATACTGTATCATCCTGGAGGAGGCTGGTGTGCTTATATGCTTATGATACAATTCAGATGTATCTGGCACTGCAAAATAAACACAGTGGGAAGAAAAACATGCATCTTTCTAAAAGCGTCCATGTGTTAGATAGAAACAGAGGTACAGACCTTCCCATTCAAAATATTCAGGGGCAGTCATCCCTGAACACAACATGCATCATAAATTCAAGCCTCGTAGTCTTTCAAGACAGAATAGGCCAAATCTAACCAAATGTAATATAATTGGAAGTTATACTGCAAAAGTCGTTGCGTGGTTACTCTTTCTATGGTAATTTGTGAATGTACAATGGAAGCACAATCACAAAGTTAGAGGACTTCTTGTAGACCAACTAGTTCAACCAGAGAGCACCCTCAACAAATAACTATCCACCCTCTTGTCTATGGAGATTCTCAGTCATCCAGGTCATGTTTGTCCCAAAGGTGCTTTTTTCAAGAGGCAACTGGACTTTCTGGTTTTTCTTTGAAGACGTTTCGCTTCTCATCCAAGAAACTTCTTCAACTCGAGCTGAAGAAGCTTCTTGGATGAGAAGCAAAATGTCTTCAAAGAAAAACCAGAAAGTCCAGCACTTTTGGGATATCCATCCTCTTCTTGAAGGTGACAGACAAGGGAGAGTCACTGGTCTTCTAGTTAGTAAGCTGCTTACAGGAATGGCTATTAGGTCCTATTAGCATGGCTCTCAGGAGCTTTCCAGAGCCATGATAAAGTCATTCAACTCACTTTGAAAACACTGCAAAAACATATGACGCAATTTACATAGACTTTTGTAGAGCCTTTGATTCAGTGGTACATGACAAACTACTTCTGAAACTAAAATCTTATGGCATCTCTGGACCCCTACATGATTGGATAACTGCGTTCCTGTCAAACAGACAACAAGTGGTTAAAATAGAGAGTTCTCTATCAAATCCTGTACCTGTCAATAGTGGTGTCCCTCAAGGCAGCGTTCTAGGACCAACACTCTTCATACTTTACATAAATGACCTTTGTGATCACATAACAAGCAACTGCGTTCTCTTCGCCGACGATGTCAAACTATTTAACACCACTGACAATGCTACTACCCTTCAGAAAGACCTTGACTATGTATCAGAATGGTCAAACAAGTGGCAACTTCAAATCTCAATCAACAAATGCTCTGTCTTACACTTTGGCAAAAAGAATCAGAACACAAAATACAAGCTTGGAGGACACGACCTTGTAGACGACCCTCATTCTGTCAAGGATCTTGGAGTACTCATATCTAATGATCTAAGTGCCAAAGCCCACTGTAACAACATTGCCAAAAAGGCACT
>QLTV01002429.1:1247962-1264773 GCA_003457575.1 Thermophis baileyi
TTAGAACTTCGCCGTATTCGATCCAACCTAAGCATAGTACATCAAATTATCCGCTACAATGTCCTATCTGTCTATGAATACTTCTGCTTCTACCACAACAATACACGAGCACACAATAGATACAAACTTAATGTAAACCGCTCCAAACTCGACTGCAGAAAATACGACTTCAGCAACAGAGTGATCAATGCCTGGAATTCACTACCTGACTCTGTGGTTTCTTCCCCAAACCCAAAAAACTTTAACCTTAGACTGTCTACTGTCGACCTCACCCCATTCCTAAGAGGTCTGTAAGGGGCGTGCATAAGCGCACCAGCGTGCCTACCGTCCCTGTCCTACTGTCCTATTGTCCTCATCTATTTGTATTCACTTTGATTATGTTTATGTTTATACCTATACCTGCTATCTTGTACATGTTTGACAAACAAACAAATAAATAAAATAAATAAATAAATACTTGAAATGCACTGCAGAGTATGTCATCTTTTCATTGCTAGAGTATCCAATAGGATGCTAGTAGCTGTAGTAATTCATCTCTACCATCACATTTTTCCTATCTTCAGATAAGATGCACCTCTTTCTGTATTTGATCTCCCCTTGCCCTTTGTAGTGTCAGAATATAAGTCACTACCCCTGTGATTGCCTTTCAGGTATTTGGGGTGGATGGGGAACCCATCATGCAAGGAGCCGAGGTGGCGCAGTGGTTAGAGTGCAGCACTGCAGGCTACTTCAGCTGACTGCTAGCTGCAGTTCGGCGGTTCAAATCTCACCGGCTCAAGGTTGACTCAGCCTTCCATCCTTCTGAGGTGGGTAAAATGAGGACCCAGATTGTTGGGGGCAATATGCTAACTCTGTAAACCGCTTAGAGAGGGCTGTAAAGCACTATGAAGCGGTATATAAGTCTAAGTGCTATTGCTATAGTGCTATCATGTCTTTTCTTCCAAAGTTAAGTAGGTAGCATTTCCAAAACTTTTCATCTTTTCTTCCCAGACTTCATTTTTTTCTTATTGACCATCCCCGAATCTATTTCCATTTATCTATATTCTTCTTGATGCACTAAGTATGGATTTTTCTAGACTGGAGCAGTGGTGGGTTTCTACCGGTTCGCCCTGGTTCAGGCATTCCGGTAGCCGCGGTGGCGGGAGGCTCCGCCCACCCACCCGGACATCATCATGGATGCTCTGCACACGCGCAGAAGCGGCGCGCATGTGCGTGCACATCTCCGAACCAGTAGCAAAGGTAAGTGAAACCCATTACTGGACCAGAGGTGCAAATCTGATAATGGTTTGAAATAATGTTGTAATTAGGGTTTACCATTTCAATAATTCCTTGCATATCTAAGCAGCTGTTATGTTCTCTGCTTCAAAGCTTGGGGCAAGGTTATTTAAAGGACCATCTTTTCCCAGTTACATCTACCCAACCCACCAGAGTGAGAAAGCAGGGAATGTTATGGGTCCCCTCTCTTAAGGAGGTCCACCTAGTGGGACCAAGTAGAAGAAACTAAGATGATTAAAGGCCTGGAGACAAAAACATATGAAAAATGGGAGTCATCAGAACCTTACATCACCGAGCTGAAGGCCTGCCTACCAACAAAGATGGGAAAGAAAAAGAATGAAAACACATCAAGGAAGCCCTCAGAACGTGTGGCTATCCCAAGTGGGCCTTCATCAAATCTCAAAAAGGACCCTACAGGAGCTCATCTTAACAGACAATGATGAGAACAATAAACGAAGCAACATTGTCATTCCGTACATTGCAGGCATATTGGAAAAGCTCAGGAGGATCTTCAGCCAACATAACAGGGGTGGGTTCCTCCCGGTTCGGACTGGTTCTCCCGAACCGGTAGTGGCCCGCTGGTGACGCCACCGAATCGGATCGGATCGGTCGGTGCCGGTCCGTGGGGGCCGCCATATTTTTTTTAAAAAAATTGAATTTATTTTTTTAATTTTTTTATTTATTTTTTTCCCCTTCTGAGCATGCGCAGAAGCCGACTTCTGGCACTGTGCATGCGGTCGCCATCTCTTTTTTTGGGGGGCTTTTTTTATTTTTTGGGGATTTTTTGGGGATTTTTCCATGAGGCGCGCGCACGAGGCACGGGAGGGAGCGAACTGGCAGCAAGGTAAGTAGGAACCCACCCCTGCAACATAACATACGTGCACACTTCAAACCCAAGAATACACTAAGGTAGAAGCTTGTCCACCCCAAAGATAAAACACGCAGACAAAAACTGAGCAACGTGGTATATGCAGTACAATGCAATAAGCCATGTGCAGATCTGTACATTGGGGAAACAAAACAACCACTTCATAAACGCATGGCACAACATAGGAAAACAAACACATCAGGACTAGATTCAGCAGCCCATCTGCATTTAAAAGACACAGGCCACTCTTTTGAAGACAACAAAGTCCATATTTTGGACAGAGAGGATTGCTAGTTTGAAAGAGGGATTAAAGAGGTCATCTATGACAAAATTGAACAGCCCTCTCTTAACAGAGGGGGAGGGATATGACATCATCTATCTCCAATCTACAACACAGTCCTTTCAACAGTTCCAAGAAGGCTCCACACCAATTTGCAACACTCAGGTGACCCTGATAACACAGATAAAGGTGACCTTAATGAACCACTAAAAGAATGCAAATTACCAGTGTCTGCAAAGAGTATAAATACTTCCATTCCCCACCATCCAGTCAGAGCTGAAGAAGCTTCTTGGTTGAGAAGCGAAACATCTTCAAAGAAAAAAAAAACCAGAAAGTCCAATTGCCTCTTGAAAAAGCACCTTTGAGACAACCATGACCCTGATGACTGAGAATCTCCATAGACATATGAAAAACAGTTGCAGAATGTGGGTTTGGCCAGTCTAGAAAAAAGGACTAGGGTTGACATGATAGCAGTATTCCAGTATTTGAGAGGCTGCAACAAAGAGAAGGGGGTCAACTTATTTTCCAAAGCAACAGAGGACAGGACAAGAAACAATGGATGGAAACTAATCAAGAAGAGAAGCAACCTGGAATTAAGAAGAAACTTCCTAATAGTGAGGACAATTAATCAGTGGAAAGCTTGTCTTCAGAAGATGTGGGTGCTTCATCACTGGAGGTTTTTAAGAAGAGACTGGGCAACCACTTGTCTGAAATGGTATAGGGTCTCCTGCTTGAGCAAGGGGTTGGACTAGAAGACATCCAAGGTCCCTTCCAACTCTACTCTGACTAAAGAGCATTCTCCATATTGGCTCCCGCCCTGTGGAACATGATCCTCACAGAGAGAAGATTGGATCCCACCCTGATACTCTGAAGTGAATTGCATGACCATATACATTTTCTTAATAAATAAATAAACAAAGGGTGGCCTGTTCCATCATTGGAAGAGATCCTTAGTGCAACCTGATTCCTGGTAACCAGCACCTGTTATCCTGATGTCTCTGCATTGCTAGGATAAGTTGCATTGAAGGCAAATTTCTACCATGCCAAGGAAAAAAGCTATCAAATGCTTTATCATTTTAAAGAGGGGGGGGACTGAGAGGGTGGGAGAAGGCATTGTTTATTAGCCAGTAGCTGAACAGTAATTGGCTAACAGTTCTCTGTCTCAGCAATGGGCTATGAAAAACAAGTACTAATTGCAATTGTGTCTTGGTGCACCCCATAGACTTACAAATAGTCAAAACCAATCCAGTTCAATTCAGGATGTTCATTTCAAGTAGAATCAGAGGAAAGGCTAGTTATCTGGGATTATCTACATTAATGCAGCAATCTTTTCAGGATTATCATTTTCCAATAGCTGCAGAGGTATTCGTTCAAGGAGCTAATTAGCCAACATTGTGCAAGACAATAAAAAAGAGACCATCTATGGAAAATAGACACCAAAGCTAGCCAGAGGGAAAACGAAATTCCTCTTAATCTACTCAACCAGATCTGCTCATTACTGGGCTTCAGAGGTAGGTGAAGAAACCCAAATCGTTGTCTTTTCTCCCAGTGTCGAATACTGATGGGATCGACCATGCAGACTTTATACAGTAATGAAGAGAGTTTATTTGGCAGTGATGCATTATCAGCCTCTGCATTTATACAAGACATTTGTACTCAGCCACTTCTCATTTTAGTCTAACATATTGGCCATGACAGTAAAACTGGGGGCGTGAAAGAGCTTGACAAGCCCATTTGACCTATAAACACAAGATGCCTGAAACTAGATTGAGACTGCATGTGTTTTTAACCCCTGTGGTAAGTATACACCGAACAGTATGAAAAGTGACAGCTTAAATATCACTGACATGGGGTGCAATTAAAAGACCCATAATGATTACTTAAAGGCATAACAAAAAATGCCTTTCTTCCATTGACATTTCTTTTGCTTTGCTTTTAAAGTAGCATCTCTCTATTGGTTTATGGAAAATTTACATTTTTCCATTCATCATGCAGGATTGATGTAAAGTACATGAAGACGAGAATGAGGTGACTGGATGGAGTCACTGAAGCAGTCGGCATGAGCTTAAATGGACTCCAGGGGATGGTAGAGGACAGGAAGGCCTGGAGGAACATTGTCCATGGGGTTGCGATGGGTCGGACACGGCTTCGCGACTAACAACAACAACAACAATGTTAAGACGAGATGGTCTTCAATCCAAGAATGGACTTGAGTGGAATCACTAGTTAGAAAGGGGTGAGATATCAGGGCCAACCATGTTATCCACATCAAGAAGAGCCAGTTTGGTCTAGTGGTTAAGTCACCAGGCTAGAAAGTGGAAGACTGTGAGTTCTAGTCCCCCTTAAGCAAGGGGTTGGATTAGAAGACCTCCAAGGTCCCTCCCAACTGTTATTCTGTTAGCTATGAAAGCCACAGCTGGATCGATGACTTTGGGCCAGTCACTCTCTCTCTCTCTCTCTCTCTCTCTCTCTCCCACCTCACAGAGTTGTTGTGGTGAAAAAAATAAGAGGCGGAAGAGGTATTAGGTCTCTTCGCCACTTGAGCTCTATATCTGAAAAAGACAGAATACAATAGGAGGAAGAAGGAGTATTGATTATGTTCACCACCTTGAGTTATTTGTAAAAATAATAGAAGTGGATACAAATAAATAAATAATAAAAATCCTGCTCCTCAGAGTGAGGTCAGTTCCAACCTTCCTGACTATCCACAAGAGCTTAAAGACCTGACTCTCCCAGTTGGCTTGAGGCTCCAGTGGTGGAGCTTCACACCTGGGGGGGGAGGGGTGGTGGTTGACAGACTAATAAAAGATCCCACCTCCCCCTCCACTCATCCTACTCCCTCCCCAACTTTTAGTTAGGATTGAGCATTTATCTTTTTATATTATTTCATCTGTATTGCGTATAGGTTTTGTGATATTTTATCTTTTTAATATTGTAAACCGTCCAGCGTTCGCTCGTGGTAAGATGGGTGGTTAATCAATTAAATAAACAAACAAACAAATCACGTGGCTAAACAGTGAATGAAGTCAGGATGGAAGAGAAAATAAAAACTATCCCCGACATGCAGGTTTCCAGAGAACAGAAACTTTGGACATGCTCCACATGTGTTTTAAGGTGGCAGATTCATGTAAAAACAAAACAAAAAAGGCTGGAACATGCAAATCGGCTTTCGTATGAATTAGGCACGTCTTCAGGATTAAAGAGGAGGCCATTGAATAACCGTGATCTTTGCTGAAGAAAATTGCTTATTCTTCTTTATGGATAAATGCCCTCATTTACAGCAACAGATTTTCAGACAATTACTCTGGTCCTGCAAAAAATAAATGTGCTAAGTGGTTGTGCAGTTCAGTCAACTGCACTAAATATCCCAGGGACAGGAAGAAGAGAACGGCAGCCAAGAAGCTCATTCAGTCCTTTGAAGGGGGAATTCTACGGAGACAATAGCCCAGCAGAGTTGAAACTAGACTCTGTTGTTCCCTAACTTTGATCCTAAATAATATGCAAACATACCACTTTAAGATTGCTACCTCCAGAAAATTCTGCATCTTCTTTGATGGATGTGTCCCAAATATGCAAAGGCATTTCTCAGTAAAGTGTAAATATTCGGGGGGGGGGGGGAAATGACTGTGAAAGGATTTTGACCTATTTAAGTTTCATTGTAATATAACAATGGCCTTTGGCAGGATTAAGTCAGGCCAACATGTGCCAAATAATGAAAACAATCATTGCCCGCGTATTGTATTGACACAGAGCAATTCAGAGTGTTGCAAAGCTTTAATCTTCAATTTGCATCCATTGCTAACAAAACTCAGGGAGAAAATGTCTCCTTTCCCAGTGTTTCTATTGCTACACAAAGCTAGTGTTTTGTTTTTTTCCAATGAGCAAGGAGATTTCCCTTCCTCTCCCCAATCCCAAAATTTTCAAGGCCAAAATTAGTTTAGATGCTTAACTCCCTTCCAAAAATGGTACGTAGATTAGACTAAATCTTCACCTTGAGGTTGGCCTTTTGCAACTAAATCTGCATTTCTGAGCTTAGGTTTCACCGTTCACTAGACCAGAATTAAATTGCCCTATGTGGAAAGACTGCTAAAAATAACAGAAACCAAGAATCCTAGGATGGAAACAAAATCAGAACCTAAACAATATTTTTTCTTTTTTCTTTTCTTTTTTCTTTTCTTTTTTTTTTTTTGAAGGAGGGATTCTCTGTGTATCTCATTTCAATTTCAGAGGAAAGCAAAGCGAAAGGTTTGCATTCCCAGCTTGTGTCCAAGATAAAAATAGGTCTGCTAAACCAATGAAGGAGGAAGAAAAAGAGAGGGGTAAACATGGCCTATCGACCACCTGAGCTAGAGGTTGAACTCTCTTGACCAGGGGTATCAAACTCAAGGCCTGCAAGAGGCCGGATCTGGCCCATGGTGTGCTTAAATCTGGCCTATGGGGCAGGCCTGGAAATAGCAAAGGACCGGCCCGTGATGCCTCTGGCAGCCAAAACGGGGCATGGGGGGCTGCACGTGGGCCCCCCATGCCCCATTTTTGGCCTGGATGGCCTCCTGCAGCACTTTGCTGGCCAAAACAGGGTACGGGGGGCCATGCGAGCCCCCCCCCATGCTCCATTTTCAGCCTGGACAGCCTCCTGCAGCACTTTGCTGGCCAAAACTGGGTGCGGGTCCAACCCTCGAAGAAATCCAGTTGGACACCCCTGCTCTTGACTCTTGAGTTCAGGAATTGAACTTTAACATCTCTGCCTAGAGATGTCTGCGGGGAAGATAAAAATGTCAAAATGGCATCCATAATATGACAACTGAATTCCTGCCCCTTTGTATATGAGATGGATGCATGTGTAAAAAAAGGGTGGCCTTTAATTGTAAAATCACAATCTTGATGTTTTTAACCACTTCCTTCCACCACAGGCTCTGTATCCATCCATTGTTTTCTTCTTTTTTTATATAGACTTACACATTACAGTAACCTATATTTTTAACTATATTTGTTAGGTGAGATCCAACTGAGTTCACACAAAGTCTTATATTTACAATTCTCAGTCACAAACTTTACAATCCTGAGCAATCCTAGGTTCCTGGATCATAATAAGCCAAAACTAAACAAACCACATGATGGTTTAGGGCAGTGGTGTGAGTGGTGTCCCATTCCATCTTCCCAAATCTACTTCTTTCTATAACTATGTGTGAGAATAACGTTGGGAGACCGGAGGAAGAGCCTCAGCCTACATAACCATCATGCGAAAGGTATCTCATCCCACAAAAGGAAAGGAGGTGTGGGAAGTGATGGGACCCTCCCTAGTTTCTGGAAAATAAAAGTAAGGATGAGGGGAAGTGCTTTCAGACTTGCAAGATTCTGTTGCTGTGACTTTACAACAAAGGTAGTGTTAGTCCTGATGGTTTGTGCTTCTTGTCTGGACTAGCTCAAAGGGCTGACACCTTCTGTATTTTACTACCATTTCCTTATTTCTCTTTGATTATTTAGTTTTCTCTGACAGCTGATTGTATTCAATCTAACTTCTGCAAAATAGCCACTCAATATATAAAAGAATGTGAATAAGGTTGAAATTGCATCCAAACTTCCATGTACTACATGCACTAGTTTCAAATGTGCCTATCTGAGTTTGGACAAATGTGCATAAGCAATGTTGAAAATGGTCTCTGTGTTCCTTGGTTCTTGCAGTGGAGGCAGTAGCATAGGTGGGTTCCTGCCGGTTCGGACCGGCTCTATAGAACCAGTAGCGGGAATTTACCCCCGCTCGCCGAACCGGCAGCGATGGCCGGCTGGACACGCCCCCAAACCGTCTCTCTCGGCAGCGCCGTAGGCAGCACCATCTTGTTTTTTGCTTCTGCGCACACGCAGAAGCTGTTTTTTGCGGCGCGTGAGGAAGCGAACGGCAGCGAGGTAAGTCAGAACCCACCCCTGGGCAGTAGGTATGTGCCCAGATTATTCTTCCATGTACTCTTTTGGATGTGGAATAAGCAGTGGAACCAAAGTTCTCTTTTAGGCTTCTTGACTGGAATAAATAACCCATAACCACAGATTTATTGTTCAGAAAGTCAAAATATCACTTTCTCCATTATCTCATTTTTGTAGGAAAAAATAAAACCTTTCAATTCCATTTTTTTAAAAAAAAACACAGTCTTCTCGTTCTTCTATAAGTCAGAGTTCCAGGTCATCCTTCTGTAGCTTAAGGTGAAGGTAAAGATTCCCCCACACATGCGTGCTAGTCATTTCCGGCTCTAGGGGGCGGTGCTCATCTCCGTTTCAAAGCCGAAGAGCCAGCGCTGTCCAAAGACGTCTCCGTGGTCATGTGGCCGGCATGACTAAACGCCAAAGGTGCACAGAGCGCTGTTACCTTCCCACCAAAGTGGTCCCTATTTTTCTACTTGCATTTTTTACATGCTTTTGAACTGCTAGGTTGGCAGAAGCTGGGGCAAGTAACGGGAGCTCACTCCATTATGTGGCACTAGGGATTCGAACCGCTGAACTCCCGACCTTCTGATTGACAAGCTCAGCGTCTTAGCCACTGAGCCACCGCGTCTGTAGCTTAGCAGCCTCTAAATGTGCTGGAATCCTTGGACCTGTATTCAAAACATCTGGAGATCAACTGCACCTAGTTCCATTTTTCCTACTCTTGCTTATTTGGGCTTGGTACCAAGTATAAACTAATTTCTTCTAAGAGAGAGACAGGAAAGGTGTTAAATATATTGGACTTCAATGTCTTTCAATGCTACCTATCATCCTTCTTAAATAAAATCAACAGGTAAATCCCAGCTCACTAACTAATCTTCAAGTTTCAAGAATATCAGCAAGTACGTCAGTAAATCTTTAGATAAAGTCTTAAACAAATGACTGCTCCAAAAAATGTAGCATCAACTAGATAGGAAGAGGGGTCATATTTATGAATTGGCAAGTGGTTGAAGAGTATTTATCTGAGACAATTTGGAACAGATTTTGAGATCAGATGGGCTCTAAACATCCTCATTCAAAAAGCTTCATGAACTTCCTGATCTCATTTGTCAACTCAGTGCTATGGCTTGAATATCAATAAGAGGGAATATGTGTTGGGTTTCATTGCTTGTTTGTTTTTAATGGCACTTGCTTGAGTAAAGTTGAGAGGAGAAAAAAAGCAATATTTCAGATCCCACCCAAAATCCACCCTCAAGGTAGAACAATGCTTGCCATCATCAGACCTTTGGTGTCCTCCATTACAGTTTTCAGATGTGTGGCAAGTTCATATCTGGTGGACACAAAAAAAACCCTGTTCAATCAGGGAGATGTGGTGAAGGGCACATCTCAATCTACCTGCCCTCATGAAGAATTACTAGAAGCTTGGGAAATGTTGTAGAAGTAGTCTGAGCAAAGACATGTCATTGCCAAAAAAATTTAAAAACATAGAATGAGATCCCTCTGATGAGTCATACCAGAAACAGAGTTCCTTTCATTCTTTCCCAGGTTTAATGAGCATTGAACATTGAATTCATATACATGGGAAAAAAAATAAGCCAAGCACAATAGTGTCTACTGTTCTTTTAGATAATGAAGCTCATTAAGCTGATTAAACATACAAAGGTCAAATCCTCCAGGTGGGTTGGTCATTCCTATCCATTCATGTTCTGCCAACTGGGATAATGACATAATCTTACATAAACAGGCTAATTTTCTATACATGACATACAGTACATTTACTAATGCAAGTTGGGTTGGAGCAACATGAAGGGGCCATATAACTAATGGGATTCCACCAAGTAAGAACTAGATCAAGAGCTCTTTCTAGTTTCTGCTCCTCACTGACTGTAATGCATCACAATTTTGTTCAGCTTCTGGCTTTCCAAAGTGGCCCATATCAAAGATTTAAAGCCAAGGTCCTTCAGTAGTTGCAAAATAAGAGGATTTTGATCTCTTTCAGATCTTTCTCATTTATTTTATTCCATTCTGTTCTGAAGCGCTCTTTGAAGATGAGTTAAATTACTCAACACAATTTGAATCCAGCACAATGAAAACCTACAGCACAGATCTGGGCATTTGATATTCAATTCATTCCTCTTTTCTCTAATTAGAGGTGGATACCTTGGTGTTTAGATATTTCCAACTTCACTTCCAATATGTCCCAGAAGATATATGAGAGTTGTAGGCCAAAACATTTGTAGACATCAAAAAATACATCACAAAGAGAAAGATTTATAAGAAAATGACTTGGGGGGGGAAATAGGCATATGCTAGTTTACATATGAGCTGGGGTGGTGCAGTGGTTAGAATGCAGTACTGCAAACTACTTCTGCTGACTGCCGACTACCAGCAGTTTGGCAGTTCGATTCTCACCAGCTCAAGGTTAACTCAGCCTTCCATCCTTCCAAGGTTGGTAAAATGAGGACCCACATTGTTGGGGGCAATATGCTGACTCTGTAAACCGCTTAGAGAGGGCTGTAAAGCACTGTGAAGTGGTATATAAGTCTAAGTGCTATTGCTATTGCTACAGATATAAGGGCGCTTTTGGGAAAAATTGATGGTAATGAATTTGCTATGATATTAATGCTATCAAATTGTTGATTCTTACAGATTTCTGTAAACTCCCTTTTTATGACCCTGTAATCCCTTAATGTGTGATAGAGTTGGGACGACTGGATGGATCTGAGCTTTTAGTGGCCAGTTGCCCTTCCTGATGTGGAGTTTGCAGCAGTTTTTTTTTCTTTGTGCCCTTGGAGGGAAACATCTGCCACTACCTAGGTTTAAACTCTTCTGAATGGAAAGCAAGCATCTTCACCACTAGGCCACCACACTGTTCTTAGAGATTACTTGTACATAAATAGATTTTCTCCAGGACAGTTTGTCTTTAACCTGGTCCTTCAAGTCTGATGGTACACCATTGCCAGTATAATTGAGTTTGCAGCTGGTCATCCTCTTTTTCTCTTTCTTTCCACTTTTTCTAGCATTAGAATCTTCTCCAGAGAGCAAGATCTTTGCATAATGTGTCCAAAGTGTGATCATTTGAGCTTGGCTGTTCGTGCCTTGGTTGAGACCTCTGGGTTGATTAATTAAATAGTTACTAGACTGTAAGTACAACTATAGTAGCCAGTTTTGGAAGTAGTGATGAAGGCACCAGACTAGAAACCAGGAGAACATTACTTCTAGTCATGCCTCAGGCACAAAGCAAACTGAGTAACTGTCCGTCTCTCTTTGCCAAGAAAAATGGATGGACTAGTCCAAGCAGTTTCCAGAGCCAACACTGACCTGAAGCAGGGGTGACATTCAAATTTTTCCCCTACCAGTTCTGTGGGCGTGGCTTGGTGGGCATGGCAATCCACGCCCACCAATCCACGCCCACAGAATTGACAGAAAAGTTCGGCCAAGTGTTCTAGCGTTCAACCTGGCTGCTTCTCGCCTCCTTCTCATGTTTGCTCTGTGTGTATGAGCCCGAGAAGGAGGAGAGAAGGAGTGAGTGGGAGGGACAGGGCAGGGCCAGTCAGTGGTCCGATTTACTGGTTCTCCGAACTGCGCATAATTGCCGCTACCGGTTCTATAGAACCTGTCCAAACCTGCTGAATTTCACCCCTGACCTGAAGGCACAAACAAGAAAAGAAATGCTTTTTCTTTTCTTGCTTTTGAACATGGGCTGGAAAGGTCTGATATTTTGTCTTTTGCCTTTCAGTCTAAGAAACTACCCAAGTCAGCATATATAGTAGGTAATTCAAAACTGAATGATATATTTAATTCATATAATGCCATTCAGTGAAGGGTAGATATATAAGTATAGGTACAGATATCATTAGATCCCTCAAATTTAAAGCTATTATATGGTGAATTTTAGATTGAAGATCTGCCTCATTATTTGCTTCACTCTATTGGGTTTTCCATCAGCCAGATTCTGATTAGCACTTTGAAAACTGATTTTAAAAGTATCATCTTGCTTAATATGGTAAGTGTTCTGCATTTATGTGACAGAAATGGGATAATAGTTGGTGGGTTTTATCTTGGTTTAAATTTTGATATACTTGATACAAAGGGCTATACATACACTATATATTCACGAGAATAATTTTTTTATTTATGAAACATCATTTTAGACCACATCATTATCCAGTAAAAACAATAGATTATTAAACTTAAATACTATTATCGACTTCTCTTAAAATACATCCTTACCATGTCTGATTAGCAGTTCTACAATTTCAGTCCCTCATTCCCAGATCTGACTTTACCCAACTAAAACTCTCTTGGTTTAGGAAAGAGTTATGGAATAGAAAAGAATACCACAACCACCATACAGTTATATCCTTAGCCTTATGTTTACAATTGCTCATATTGTACAGTCACAATGAAAAGAAAGGAGAGACAGCCAAATACCACAAAGATAATACATGTCTTTCCGAAAGGCATACTAAGGATTGAAAATCATATTCCCGGGAACTCAAAGTCATTAATGTGACATTAAAATAACCTTTTAGAAAATTGTTCCTTGGAGGCAGACCTAACCTTTTTGCTTCAACCATATGAAACAAACTCTACATGAGGCCACATTAGAGCTGACATTTTTGATCAATCGGAAATCTGTACAGACGGAACTCCAGGTAACTAAAACTAGGGAAGCATCAGCTGCCACGAGAGTCTCTGGCTCAGATTAAAAATTTAGAAACAAAGTTCTTTGCATTTCAAAGAGCAAAGAGTTGCTAGCATTGCCAGTTATAGAGATATTTTCCTGGCCGGCTTCTAGCCCTCGGAAAGGTCTCAAATTAACCCTTTGGAGAGGACTAAGAAAAGCTACTAAAGGTGAAATGGGCTATTGCTCTCCTGCAATTAAACATGCAACTTTTATTGAATCAAGGGCTCCATTCAGCCTTTGAAAAATGTGCTGGGGGCCATATACTAACAAGTGGACCATACAAAAAATGGGTGTGGTCATGGCCCTCTGGGGCAGCATGGAATTCACCCCAATACCTATTCAATACATCCTAATATTGTTACGTACTGCCGTACGGAGCACAGATTTGCATAGCTGCCGCTGATTGGCTAATCTAGCGGCAGGAGAAATGAACTACTGTCAGTGGCCGGCTAGGCTATAGAGAAGCCCTTAAAAGCGGCTTCCCTGCAGCCTGTCGACAGTTAGTATTGCAATTAGCCAGGAGAATAAAAGGTGCTGAACAGTTCCGTGTCTCGTTCCTTCTTTCACGCCCAAATCTAACACTGGCGATGAAGGTGGGATTCTGAAGAAGGAAAACAGAACAAAGGCACCTTGTGGCATCCATGGCCATCTTAGAAGCAAGCATCGCCTGCTCCGGCCAAACCTTGAGGATGGCTACCCACACCTCTCCCGCTCCAGCAATCTTCAACCCGAAGACGGAAGAATGGCACACATATATGAGCCGTTTTCACATGTTCCTGGAAGCCAACAATTTCCAGGATCTACCCGACAATAGGAAGAGGGCTCTCTTCCTAACCTACTGCGGGCCAACAATTTATTAAATGGCACAGACCTTGGTGGCTCCCACGGACATCGAGTCCATTTCGTGGACAACACTCCAGACAACCCTGAAGGAACATTACACTCCCGCAGCAACCCCGATGGTCAGCAGAAACGAATTTTACCATCGCCGCCAGCGCGATGGTGAATCTATAAATGACTTTGTAGCTAAACTCCGGGAGATCGCAACCAAATGAATACTTCATAAATCTGGAGGAAATGATGAATGATCGGATCATTTTAGGAATGAGAGATCTCAATCTACAAAAGAAGCTGCTGATCAGATGGGGGGCAACTTTCAAGGATGTCGTAGAAGAAGCTCGAGCCGCTGAATCGTTGGACAACTGAGCCGCAGACATCCGAAAGACTGGTACCGTCCATCGCACACACAGGGAGCCTGATTGGATGACCGAAGTCCCCGAATACGAAGACGAGTCAGAGGAGGATGAACTAGTGCACCGGGTCCACACAGAGAAAAGGGTAAGCCCCCGAAACTATGAGAACAGGCAAACCCGATGGTCAGGGTGCCTAGGGGGCCATGCCAGGGCGCTTTGTAAATTCAAAGATGCCATTTGCTGCTGCTGCCAGAAAAGAGGGCACATCGCAGAAGCTTGCCGAGCCACCCAACCGACCCCCTACCAGCCAGCCCAATACCAACCCAAACCACCCATGGGACCGGGAAGACAAGGGCAGAACCATTCAGGGGGCCATTGAGGTAGGTGCAGGGACAATTACCAATACCAGGAAAACTGGGGGATCTACAACACCACCGTGGGTCACTCCGACGCCGGGCAAGGAGAGAAGTTCCACATCACCGTGTCCATTGAGGGAACCCCATGCAAGATGGAGCTAGACACCAGCTCCATATTCACCATAATGTCCTGGGAAAACCTGAAGCAAGTTCTGCCGGCCATCACAAGGCACCAGCTCAAGCCACAGCACATTCGGCTCAATGACTTCCAGGGCAACCCCATACGAGTGCTAGGATGGGCAGAAACACCCCTGAAATTCAGAGAATTCAGAGGCATGCTACCCCTAACTGTCATCGGGGGAAACAGACCGACGCTACTCAGAGTAGAATGGCTCAAGCCTCTCGGCATCGGCATCACCAGACTACACCAAATTGAGGGGGATGAGCTGGACAAGCTACTGGCGGACTTCCAAGACATGTTCGATGGGAGTCTAGGTAAATATAAGGGCAAGCCCATATCGTTTAACCTAGACCCCAGTGTCACCCCCATCAGATTAAAACCCCGAAGAGTCCCTTTTGCACTTCGGCCAAAAGTGGACAAACAACTGGATAAGTTAATCGCCCAAGGGATACTAGAGCCAGTTGACCATGCCACATGGGAAACCCCCATCGTCACCCTGATGAAGCCAGATGGCTCAATTCGCGTGTGCGCAGACTATAAGGGCACCATTAACAGGGCACTGCAGCCAAACGCTTACCCAGTGCCCGTAGTGCAACACCTATTGCACTCCCTAGGAAACAGGAAAATTTTCGCCAAATTAGACCTGGCTCAAGTGTACCAACAATTGCCAGTGGACGCAGCCACCGCGGAAGCCCAGATGATTGTCACGCACAGGGAGGCGTTTAAGTGCAACCGCCTGCAATTTGGGGTAAGCGTGGCCCCAGGACTGTTCCAGAGCATGATGGAACGGTTGTTACATAGTATCCCCAGAGTGGTTCCCTATTTCGACGACGTCTGCATCTCAGGGAACTCGAAGGAACAACTAATGAGCAGGCTGCGCGAAGTGCTAAGCCATTTCCAGCAAAGGGGCCTCAAAGTAAAAAGGGACAAATGTAAAATAGGGGTCACCAAAGTAGAATTCCTGGGATTCCTAATCGACGGGTCTGGCATTCGTCCCACAGACGCGAAAATAAAATAAATAAAAATAAAAATAAAGAGGCACCGACGCCCAAGAATAAGGCGGAGTTGCAAGCATTCCTGGGATTACTAAACTTTTATGCCATCTTTTTAAAACAGAAGGCGACCGTTGCTGAGCCTCTCCACAGGCTCCTGGGGAAGACGGCCACGTGGACATGGGGACCGAGGGAGGCCAATGCTTTTGCTGCTATAAAGGACTTACTCTCATCCAACAGCATCCTCATGCAATACAGTGAGACCCTCCCCCTACTGTTAATGTGCGACACATCACCTTTTGGAGTGGGGGCCATCCTCAGCCATCAACTTCCCAATGGCTCAGAGACCCCCTTCACATATTATTCAAAAACACTATCACCAGCTGAGCGGAACTACAGCCAACTGGACAAAGAAGCGCTTGCTGCAGTGGCCGGCATCAAGCGTTTCCATGAATATCTCTATGGCCGCAAATTCAAACTTGTGACTGACCACAAACCATTACTGGGTCTTCTCACAGGCAACCAACAAACGCTTCAATACATGTCACCCAGGATGACACGCTGGTCTATATTCCTGTCAGGCTACAGCTACAAGATGACCCACCGACTAGGGAAGAGCATCAGACACGCCGATGCCCTCAGCTGCTGCCCTGCACCCAATCTCATTGAAGACCCCGCCCCTGTGGCCAAAATTTTACTGGTCGACATTGAATGAACCAGCCCTGTCACATCTCAGGACATCACAGAACATACATCGAAGGACACAGTTTTGTCCAAAGTCATGAACTGGGTGTTAAGGGGATGGCCACAGGAAGAGGAGGGGGAAGAATTTAGGCCATTTAAGAACAAACAAATCGAACTGTCCATATTGAAGGGGTGTTTACTGTGGGGGGAGCGAGTTGTTGTACCCCAGAGTCTATGGAAAAGGGTGATGGGGACCCTGCATATAGGACACCCAGGGATAGTGCACATGTTGTGGCCCGCCAGTGTCCCATGCCAGTGCTCATGGATCCCGAGGACAATGAGGCGGTTGTGGCACGGCACCATCGGCCCGTGCCCCGGG
>QLTV01002429.1:1265132-1275399 GCA_003457575.1 Thermophis baileyi
CCCAGCGATAGTGCGCATGAAAGCACTAGCAAGGAGTTATCTGTGGTGGCTGAAGTTGGACCAGGACATTACCAAGTGGGTGGCGACATGCCTGCCATGCCAAGAAACCCGGCCAGCTCCACCATGGACCAACCCATTAGAATGGGAGATTCCCAAAGCCCCGTGGTCAAGAATCCACATAGACTTTGCGGGACCTATGGCAGGGCAAACATTCTTGATTGTTGTGGATGCCTACTCCAAATGGCTGGAGGTAGTGACCATGCACACCTTAACTACAGAAGCCATTATACAGGCACTAAGGAGGATTTTTGCAACCCACAGCCTGCCAGACGTTCTCGTGTCAGACAACGGGCCCCAGCTGACAGCAAAGCACATGGAGTCATTCCTGGCCGACCTAGGAATAAGGCATGTGCTAGTTTCGCCATTTAGCCCGGCTAGCAATGGCCGGGCGGAAAGAATGGTGAGAATGACGAAAGAGACTCTGACCAGAATGCACCCAGGGAACTGGCAAGAACGGATCGATCAGTTCCTGCTGGCTCAACACATCACACCATGTGCGGCCACTAACCGGAGCCCAGCAGAAATGCTGATGGGATGAAAGTTAAGGTCCCAACTGGACAGGCTGAACCCCAACTATCACCCGGAGATACCCCTGGATTCAAGCAGGTTGACCCAGACACTAGCAACAGATGAGCTAGTGTTTGCCCAAAACTGTGTGGGGGATCCCAAGTGGGTGAAGGCCACCGTCATAGCAGTCACTGGGCCGAAATCCTACCAAGTTAGACTTGATGACGGTCGAGTGTGGCAAAGACACATCGACTAGCTCAGGAGGAGGCTGGGAGACTCCTGGCTCTGCCAACTGGAGGCAGCCCAGCCGCAAGAAAGCCCAGCGCATGGGCCAGAACAACGCGAGTCTCTGCCCCGAAGACCATATAGAACAAGCAACCAAGACGACCACGCCGAAAGCCAGGCCCTGCCACAATGAACCAGGAGGACCTATTCTCAAACCCGGAGGAGGAGCGCGACTCCCTACCTGCAGGCGCCGGAGTCCAGTGAAGTCACCCGGGACCGGAGGACGAAGACGCCGAGACTTCAGCCTCCATGCCTAGCAGCCGGTTCCAGATCATTCCACAAACAGGTACCGGAGCAGCAACAGGCATGTCTGCTCCAGTCAAAGACTCCCGAGGAACTGAATTGCACAGGCCCAGCAGAACCTTACGGCGCCCTGTTTACTTGTGTGATTACATGACCTACGTCGATCACAGATTGGACATTCCAAGAAATAAGAGGGGAGGGGTGTTACGTACTGCCGTACGGAGCACAGATTTGCATAGCCGCCGCTGATTGGCTAATCTAGCAGCGGGAGAAATGAACTACTGTCAGTGGCCGGCTAGGCTATAGGGAAGCCCTTAAAAGCGGCTTCCCTGCAGCCTACCGGCAGTTCGTATTGCAATTAGCCAGGAGAATAAAAGGTGCTGAACAGTTCCGTGTCTCATTCCTTCTTTCGCGCCCAAATCTAACAGATACCACTCCCCTTATATCTGCAAGTTGTTCACAACAAAAGCACTTCAAATGCAAGAATTAATGCAACATTTTAAAAGAGTTGGGAGTGGGGGAAAGCAAATCAAAACAAAACAGCTCATTCCATGTACATACAAGGGAAATGTGAGTGAAAGAGATGCCTAGAACATTGGCCCCCAATCAGGGGTGAAATCCAGCAGGTTCTGGCAGGTTCTGGAGAACCAGTAGCAGAAATTTTGAGTAGTTCGGAGAACCAATAGTGGAAATTTTGAATAGTTCAGAGAACCGGCAAATACCACCTCTGGCTGGCCCGAGTGGGGTGGGAATGGAGATTTTGCAGTATCTTTCCCCTGGAGTGGGGTGGGAATGGAGATTTTGCAGTATCCTTCCCCTGCCACGCCCACCAAGCCACGCCTACCAAGCCACACCATATCATGCCCACCAAGCCATGCCCACGGAACCGGTAGTAAAAAAAATTGGATTTCACCACTGCCTCCAACCTTTTGGGCACCAGAGACCAGTTCCATGGAGAAAGATTTTTCCGCAAACTGGAGGGGGCGTGGTTTTGTGTGCTGCCTACATCCTGCAGATGAGGCTTTGCTTGTTTGCATGGCCCAGTTGCTGGCATGCCACGAACCAGTGCCAGTCCACGGACTGGGGGTTGGGGACCCCTGGTCTAGAACAATTAACAATAATTAACACTAATAGCTTCATAAACTATAATAAGGAAAACATTTTGATATATAAATGGCACCAAAGAAAAGACTGTCCTGTGAAGGAATGACCACAAAGTCAGTCATTCTTTCAGTCTTCTCTAATGATATTACTGCTTAACTAGGTCTGTAATGATAAAGATAGGAGCTGTGGTGGAGCAGTGGTTAGAATGCAGTATTTTAGGTAAATTCTGTTTTATTCTCATCGGCTCAAGGTTGACTTAACCTTCCATCCTTCCAATGTTAGTAAAATGAGGACCCATATTGTTGGGGCAGGGGTGAAATTCAAAAATTTTCCCTACTGGTTCTGTGGGCGTGGCTTGGTGGGCATGGCAGGGGAAGGATATTGCAAAATCTCCATTCCCACCCCACTCTGGGGCCAGCCAGAGGTGGTATTTGCTGGTTCTCCAAACTACTCAAACTTTCCACTACCGGTTCTCCAGAACCTGTCAGAACCTGCTGAATTTTACCCCTGTGTTGGGGGCAATATGCTGACTCTGTAAACCGCTTAGAGAGGGTTGTAAAGCACTGTAAAGCTGTATATAAGTCTAAGTGCTGTTGCTGTTGCTATTGCTATAGTCCAGGTCCCAAGTTATTTGAGGATTTATATGTCAGAAGCAAATCTTAGATCAGTAACCAATTGTGACTGCTTCAAAAGGGGTGTACATTGTGTATGCATGACCTGATGGCCCACTCTGCAAACTAGTCATCGTCTACAGATTTGGACCAGTCTCAAGAACATCCTCACCTTATGAAGTTAACAGCGTATGAACAACTGTAGCTAGGTTGTCCTCTCCAGAAAGGAATATAGCTGGGTCAATCAACAAAGAGCCACTGCCCATCACCAAGGTTCTTAGAGACTCCAATTATTCTAGGAGCATTCAATTGTTACTCAGTCCATGCCCCTTTAAAATAGCAAAACTTTCATACCCAGGAACCATCTACTCACAAAGTCCTTCTATTATCAGCAGTCTATTGATAGTGCCTACTTTCAAAGCCTCTGATGACTGCACCTAGTAGCGCCCTATAAATGAATAATTATATTATACTATGGATAAAGGGACACTTTCAACATATCAACAGCATAGCAGCCAATATGCAGCAGCACCATCATCTGACATTTCTTTCTGAGACAATCTTTGCAGTTAGGACCAAAACTCTATGGTATCCCCAATCTACAGAGACATCCCAGAA
The DNA here is from genome assembly GCA_003457575.1 of Thermophis baileyi. NCBI lineage: Eukaryota > Metazoa > Chordata > Lepidosauria > Squamata > Dipsadidae > Thermophis > Thermophis baileyi. Next base: position 1,268,561 of record QLTV01002429.1, read on the forward strand.
AAATACCATAGTCAGGGTGGCACTGTCTCTTCAACACTTACTGGCCACAAGAAACAATGGTTATAGATCAGGGGTGAAATGCTCCCAGTTCAGACCGGATCGGGCGTGGTGGCTGCTGGTGGTTCGCCGAGCCGGTAGCGATGGCTGGCTGGCCACGCCCCTGAACCGGTCCGCCGGTCACCGCTCACTCACCCTGCCCCGCCCAGTCTCTGCTCTGCAGCTTGCCTGCCTGAAGCGCTGCGCCCCTGATCTGCCTGCCAGGTAAGCCTGTGAAGTCGTGGCCCCTGCCCCCCCCCCCATTATCCCAGCCTGCCTTCCCTACTCTACTCCCCACGGCCCGCAGCCCCGACATGCTTTCCTGCCTTCCACACAGCCTTCCCGGTTTCCCCATAGCCAGCTTACGAAGGCAGGCAAGCGGAAGGCCACATGGAAGGCAGGAAAGCATGTCAGGGCAGCGGGGAAGGGAGGTAGCAGCCTACTCCCTTCCCCGCAGCCCCAACATGCTTTCCTGCCTTCCACGTGGCCTTCCCAGTGTCCCCGTGGCCAGCTTGCAAAGGCAGGCAAGTGGAAGGCCACGTGGAAGACAGGAAAGCATGTCGCGGTGATGTGTCTCCCATGCTGGCTCTGCCAGGCTTGGGGCTCTGAAGCAGCCCACTGGCTTCCCACCCAGCCACCTGCCTGCTCTCTTTCACCGCCGGCGCTACTCCGGGAACTCGGCTTGCAGAGTCCGGTGCTCCGGTGGAAGGAGGCTCAGTCGCGGCAGCACTTCCCGCCAGTGAAGAAGCAGAGCAAGAGGGGTGGAAGCTGCTGGTGGCCGGTGGGGCGGCAGCCTCCTGCACGGGGAGGGGGCCAGGGCAGGCCCGGCCATGCCACCGCGGAGCTTTCCCTTCAGCCTGGGCAGTGGTGCTTGCCCGGATGGGTCAGTGCGGGTAGCCCTTCATCTTTGCCAGGTCGCCCCACTTGTAGTTGCACAGCCAGCCGGAGCAGGACATGGCACGGGTGGAGTGGCCGATGCAGCCACCGCTGAGGCCGCCCTGACCGAGCGATCGCTGCACCTCCCCAGCAACAGGTGAGCCAGGGCCGCCTTGCCTGCCTTCGCCGCCTCTGTGCACTGCACATGGAAGGGGCCGCCGCCACCACTCTCGCCACCCTCCCTCCCTGCCTGGCTGCAGATGTCCGCCTGCCCGAAGCAACCCCGCCGCTGTTCGCTTTCATTTTGCGGTGGGAGAAGGAAGAAAGCTGAGGGAGAAATTGGGGAAGGAGGAGGAGGTGGAGGGTCCTGCGGTCGCCAGCACAGCAGCCGCTGCTGAGAAGCGGGGAAGTGGCCTTATAGTGGTACTACCTAGCATTCAGGCCAGCGGGCCATGGGAAGTCAAAGCGCCAAGGGAAGGGGGGATTGCGAGGGGGAGCCGCCCTCTCCGCGTCAAATTAGGACCATTCGGGGTAGTCCTAGGAATTGGGTGAGCCGAGCCGCAGCTTCTTGCCTTCTTAGCTCAGAGAATGGCCATTTTCTGCAGGAGGACAACTGCGGTGGCAGGGGGGGTGTCTACCAGCCGAAGTACAGCTTTCCCCCCCCCTTTTTTTTTCCTTTTAAATGAAAAATCGTTGCGACGCTGTCTAGTGTTTTGAGCTGGCACGGGTGGAAGGCTGCCTTTTCTACAGCATCCCCCTCCCCTTTTTGGATCACCCTGCAGGGGCAGCTCTGCCTTTGCAGAAACGGGGTTTGTACAGAGGATTGGCGGGGGGGATGCAAGGCCCTCTGGGATGGAGAGCAGGGCAAGAGAAGGCTCCAAGATTCGCTTGGGCAGTCAAACCAGATGGCGGAGGGAAACTCAAAGCGTTGGGGGCTTCAGAAGGGCAGAATGTGCTTCAGAATGTGCAGCTCCTGGCTCTAACAGTGAGTGACATGAGTGACGTCAAGTTGGCCATGCCCACCCAGTCACATGACCTCCACCACCACCACCAAGCCATGCCCACAGAACTGGTAGGGAAAATTTTTACATTTCACCACTGTTGTAGATAGAAAGTTAACAATTTAGACTTTGTGTATCATTATCTTCCTTAAAATATATTTTTGTTATAGTTATAAAACTTAGTTCATTAATCCTTACTCAGGTCAGATTTCTGCTTTCAGGAAGACTCATATGCATATGCAGAATGCTTCTATCTCCAACAGGTCCATGGTATTAAAGTTGCTGACAGATCAAGATGGACCCTTTCTCTATCTCCTTCCCATATGAGATAGGGGTAGAATCACCAAGGCAGCCATGAATGATTCTGTCCCTAAACCAGACCTGAACTCAGACTGAGAAGCATTGAATTAATCAGCATCCTTCAAGAATGACTGCACTATACACAAACTATGCTCACAAGTATCTTGCACGAAAAAGGGGTATCTGTCACTGGGTAGTACTGGCGTGTCCAACCCACAGCTCATGGGCTGCATGTGGCCCTAGTAATGTGGCCCCACCAGACCTCAAAAACTAAAGGAAGTTTATTATTTATATACATTGTATATATCATATATTTTATATGCAGCCCAAGACAATTCCACTTCACTCAATGCAGCCCAGGCAAGCCAAAACTGTGGGCACATCTAGAGTAATAGTTGGCATAGTCTTCTTGGTTCAAGGAGATTTTTTTCACAAATGGTAGGACTGTGTCTTTTAAAATTGGAAGTTCACACTTCCTGGGATCTACCCAGTCAATCTCCTTGAAATAGCTTAAACAAGTCAAGTTGGTTTATACAGGAAAGTGGAAACCCTATTCAGAGTTAAAGATGGAAAGCCATCTGGTATGGAAGGCTTAAAAATTCACAGCCACTTGATCTTGCCTGGATTGAGCTCCATAAAAGCATATCTTCTGAGTGAAATGTTGCCTTTCAATTATTTGAGTCCATGCAAATTAGCATCATCACAAACTCCTCTAAATTCATGTTTTACATAAAGACTGATTGAAACAGGAAACATTATGGCAACAGTGAGAACGTGTGGGTCCCTTTCCCTACAGGTAGACCTCGATTTGCAACAGTTCATTTAGTGACCGTTCAAAGTTACAACGGCATTGAAAAAAAGTGACTTGTAACCATTTTTCACATTTACAGCCATTGCAGTATCCCCATGGTCACATGATCAAAATGGGGAAGCCAGAACCATGTTACTAACTTAGCAACTGCAATGATTCACTTAACAACTGTTGCAAGAAAGTAGGGCAAAACTCACTTAACAAATATTTCACTTAGCAACATAAATGCTGGACTCAATTGTAATCCTAACTCAAGGACTATCTATATACGAATCCCTTCTCTTTTGCAAATCTTAGAAATATGGAAAATTAAACTATGTTGTTAATAGAAGATGAATTAATTGAATAACTTCCAGGGGACAAATAGGCCCAGTGCTCCTGTCTTGAAGGGACAGTTGAAATCATCCTCTCCAAGGATTAATTTTGATTGCCACTGATTGGAATGATGGGAGTAGGACACCTCATAACAAAGCAAAAGAGAAAAAAGAACCACAGTGAATATTGTGCATGTTGGATCAACACTCCTTGAAAAAAGAAAATATACCAAATTTACTTATTAAATTTTGCAAGTTCATTATTACATGAGCATTCCTTAATATCTGACCAGGCTCAATACTGGATTTTTTACAAGAGCAATAAATATTATTTCTCTTTCTCATGCTCCTGTCTATAGTGTAGTTTTTCCAGGATAAGCAAAAAAGGAAAATACTTCTATTGAATAGAGAAGAATCTAGCAAGAGGCTGACAGTTTTCTCCACATAAATATTAAATGGGAATTTTTTTTTAAAAAAATAGAGGTTGAAAGCAAGCCACTGACATCAATTTGCATGAAACCCAGCCTTTGTCAGGCTCCTGCCTAATTACCAAGATGAAACAATTTACTTGGAGCAGATATTCCTTTGTGATGAGGGAAATGAATGAACGCGATGCAGAGCACAAAATGCCTCATTTTAAAAGAAAAATTACGGGCAGCAGTACACTCATTCAATTCAATGATGTGTCATCAAGGCCCTTGTCCCATCACTCTAATCAAAGGCAATCAAAATTAACCCTTGGAAAAGATTATTTCAACGGTCCCTTTAAAACAGGAGCATTGAACCTATTTTCCCCCCTGCAAGTTATCCAATTAATTCATCTTCCATTAACAGCAGAGCTTAAATTTTCAGGGCCTGCGTAGCTGATGTGGATGGGGCAATGCCACAAATGGATGTCCATGCACACCCTATACAGACTTGGGGGAAGGAAATCTTCAAATGAAACCAGAAGTGAACCTTTCTTCAAGCAGGATGGGATTGTTGTGGCCCGCCAGTGGAGCTGGCAGCAGATTCAGACAGTGAGGAGGTTGGGGAGGAACATGGGCCAGTCCTGGAGTCTGGGGAAGGCTCTGACGAGTGCTCTGCATCAGAGGCAGAGATGGGACCAGGGCCGTATGACAGTTATCAGCTGCCTCCAGAGTCAGACATCAGTGAGGCAGACGAACAGCTGGAGCCTGTTCCTGTTGTGGCTCGCCCAAGTCCCGCGCAGCCGCCCATGGATCCAGAGGACCAAGAGCCGACTGTGGCATGGCACTATCATCCTGTGTACCTGGCACCTGAGTCAGATACCGAGGGGGACTCAGTGCCAGAGGATGACAGCCAACCAGGGCCTTCTGCACCTCCTCAGTGGGAGCTGAGTGACTCAGGAGAAGAGGAGGAGCCTCTGCTTGATGCTAGGGCACGCAGGGCAGCTAGCAGGCAGGAGTGGCTCTGTAGAAGGAGGTCTCCTCACGTGTAAAGCTGCAGGCTGATTGGCCACGCCCTAAGGCTATTTAAGGCTTCAGCACGCTGAAGCCGACTGCGGGAAACAACGTTTTACATTCTTGCTGCTCTTGGGACTTCTACGGCTTGGAATTCGGACTTTCATTTTGTTTGAATTTAATTCATTCCGGGATTTTTGCCAAGCCACTCCCACCCGGTCACATGACCATCAAGCCACTCCCACCCGGTCACATGACTGCCAAGCCATTCCCACCCGGTCACATGACCGTCAAGCCACTCCCACCCGGTCACATGACCGTCAAGCGACTCCCACCCAGTCACATGACCGTCAAGCCACTCCCACCCGGTCACATGGCCGTCAAGCCACTCCCACAAAATTAAGCCACGCCCACAGAGTGGTAGTAAAAAAATTTGGAACCCACCCCTGGCCTGTTCCCAGTGTGCGCATGCACAGAGTTGCCAGACGATGGGAACAGCTGAGGAACAAGGGTTGACTTGGGAGTAAGGCCACAGGTGGACGATGAATGGCCACTCCAATAGGGAATAAAAGAGGAGAGAAAGGGGAGGGGTGTTTGCAGGAGACAATTATTTTATTTGGGCGAAGATCTATTCCTGCATTCTTGCCAAGTATTGTCTGTTATAGTGTGGAGTCTGAAAGATATCGACTTGGCAGCTCTCCAAGCCTGATAAAGGTCTGTAATTGGGAAATATCTTGAAAAACTGTTGGCCGGGACTTTCCTGGAGAGGAATTCACTGTAAACTAAATAAAAGGGGTTTTATCGGGACATGGAATCAGCTTCGTGCTTTTGGGGAAGCCTAGGTCAGAACAGGAATTGGAGGTGGGTGGCAGTTGAAGCTGGATCAGATTAAATGAATGGTTTCATTTCCAAGTCAAACTGCTGTCATTAGCAGGGTCAAGAAAGCAAGCTGGGGGTAGGAAGTGATCGTGAATATCCTCCCAGATTTCTCATTTGGAATGACTGCCCTCTGCCTTGGTCCTGGTGTCTGCAGCAGATACACTTGGCAATAAATTAATCCATGAACAACTCTCACTGCATTTCCTACTAGACCTTGTTATGGGATGAATAATATAAGAAGCTTGAGAGGTATTAGTATTTTTCTGGTTTTAAAAAATAACTCAGAGGACAGACTGACTGATTTGCTCTTATCAGGAAGGGAAAGATTGGACAATCGTTTGTCCAAGGGGATATAAGGACTCCTGTCTTGGGCAGAGGTGTTGGACTAGAACAGAGCTGTCAAACTCGCGGCCCACGGGCCAAATGCATCACACGCTGGCCATGCCCACGCCCAGTTTAGCAAAGGGGGGGGAAGTCCCGATACATCACGTGACGATGCCGTGACAATGTGAGTTTGACACCCCTGGACTAAAAGACCTCCAAGGTCCCTTCCAACCCTATCATTCTATGATTTTAAGATGTACTCTTCTGATTCAAACATCCTCTTTGAGGGGGCTGCTTGTTTGAATGTCCATGTATGACCATATATGATCTTCTGAGCAACCCAGGAGGCATTTATGAAAAGAAGCCCTTTTGGAGAACTCTAAACAGCAGAAAGAGAAGGAAATCTGAATATGGGTTGATGGATTTCTTTTTTATTTGCTTAAAAAGCAAACCAGAACCCTGTCCATCTGCATCAAGTTGCTATCTTGGCATTAACCATTCAATACTTTTTTCAAATTTTTCTTATATTTTAGACTTTATCTGACAACTAGCTGATACCCGTGCTTCACTACAAAACTATGTGATGGGGCTTGATAAATTGACAGTTAAAGCTTGAAAATTAATAAAGTTAAAAAAGGGACTGTATTATTTCATTAGAGATGGTAAGCTAAGTTTCTGTTACAGATGAAGACATTATTGTAAGTGTAACAACAATGAAATAGATGGGCTTAAGCCCTTTAATCCCAGCAGCAACCGTGGCTGTTTTGTCTAGGTAGCCAGGCTAATAAATTGCATAGCATACACTTTCAATTCGTCCCTTAGATGAATTGCTCAGGACCTCCCTTTAAACAACATTCCTGGTTTTGCTGTGTTGCTG
>QLTV01002429.1:1275679-1305991 GCA_003457575.1 Thermophis baileyi
GTTCAAAGCAAAAGCGAAACTGAAACGTCTCTGCTTGTGTTTTACATTTGGATCAGATTTCTCTTCAGGTGGGGAGGGGGGAGTAGAACTCCTTAGCGTCAGAGCTTGTTAATATTAATATAAGAAATACTCATGCTGCGATGGTCATTTTGAAAAATCCTTTCTTAGTGAGCACCTAGAAGCTAAGAGGAACATACGTGGCAAATTTCAAGTTTGTAGGCTTTACGGTTCTGGAGATTTTGTGATTAATGTGTGAGTGGTTTTCGCTTTTATATATATAGATTCCCATATTCTGGCTCACCTTCTCAAAGTATTTTCTTTCAATATAACATTTTCAACATTTCTCTCAATGTATGTATTCAAAGTGGTTGAATGAGAGAAATATCTGATATTATTGCAGTCCCTGCCCTCAGATCAACCTTAAGAAGGTGGTGGAAATGGGATTGTCTATGGGGTTGCCTTAAATATCACATTCCTAGGCCTGCCATGGTCAGGATAGCCATTAAGAGAACATGCCTCACTACCTTCTTTGTTGCCCAAAATGTTCTGCTCCATGTACCCAACACTTAGGATATCCTATGAAAAGGAAAGTATTTGGGTCAAACTCCCATAAAATTGAATTCTAATTGAAATTCTGAGGACAGTTTTCCTTTAAAGATTGCCAGGTTTTGTGCTCAAACCACAGCCAAACATTGTAAACAAGAACCAAGATTTTCTTAAGAGCTAATACAATTATTAATTTGTGGCTAAGCTGATTTGTATAATCTTAGATTGTGTTTGTAACTGTTTCCTGCTTTATTGCACAGTTGATAACTCTATTTGATATGATAACCTATCCATTGGAACAATACATTAAATTAACACAGAAACAAAGACAAGCTAGGAATGCATTTTAAACTGGATGCAATTTTTGTGATTTTATATTGAAATTTGTAAGGATTGACTTTTTAACAGAACAGAAGGTACATTTCCAACGTTGTCAGCTAAGAGTTTCACAAGATTAACAGAAGCAACTTAATAAGAAAGTATAATAAGAAAGCAACATAAGACATACTATTTCCACTGTAGAAGAGCCGAGGTGGCGCAGTGGTTAGAGTGCAGTACTGCAGGCTACTTCAGCTGACTGTTCAGCAGTTCAGCGGTTCAAATCTCACCGGCTCAAGGTTGACTCAGCCTTCCATCCTTCCAAGGTGGGTAAAATGAGGACCCAGATTGTTGGGGGCAATATGCTGACTCTGTGAACCGCTTAGAGAGTGCTGTAAAGCACTGTAAAGCGGTATATAAGTCTAAGTGCTATTGCTATTGCTATTCTTCCATATTTGGTGACAGTTTAAACATTCACAGATCTGATTTTATATCAAGTCACATTGCACAATGCGCAAAAAACTTTCAAGTGGGATAATAGGTTTCATCAAAAAGCAATAATGAAAACATTATTTAAAAAATGAAAAGCATATATAGAAAAAGTTCCTGGGTTTTATATCTTTGTGATGTTTTAATGTGACCGAAAAATGCAACCTGGGGTGAAGCTAAAATAGATGCTTCATTTCATTTCTAAATAGCTCCTATTAAATAATAGACCAGGAAATAATTTGACTATTGTTTGAGATAAAGAAGGGAGAAACATGTTCCCTTTCTAAGCACCTTAGCCAAATCAAATTCTTTACTTACTCAAGTAAATTGCTCTATTCTACTTCTCGAAGGATAATTAGCACATAACCTTAGACAAGCTAGAAATTCCTGTTGTTTATAGGTGGTGTCAGAAGAATAATTTGGGGTTCCACCTCCAGCCGGGCTTGCACAAGAATAAATAAAAATGATATCCAGACAGCTGTGAGGAAACTAGAAATATTTATTCCTAAAAGCAGAACAGTTTGCTTTTAGTGGAAGGTTGCAAAGAAATGGGGTACTGCAGCAGATTTTAAAAGGGGAGCTTGAAGGGTCTACATGCTGATTCTAGGATGACACTTGAGAGGGGTGTGTGTGTGTGTGTGTGTGTGTGTGTGTGTGTGTGTGTAGGTATGTTTATTCTTGTGAACATGCAGTTTCTCTGGGAAACCTAATTTAATGAACTCTGTTTATCTTTGCAGACCTGTTTATGTTTGCAGAGCCATGGTGGCGCAGTGGTTAGAATGCAGTACTGCAGGCTACTTATGCTGACTGCCGGCTGACTGCAATTTGACAGTTCAAATCTCACCAGCTCAAGGTTGACTCAGCCTTCCATCCTTCCAAGGTGGGTAAAATGAGGACCCAAATTGTTTGGGGGCAATATGCTGACTCTGTAAAACCACTTAGAGAGGGCTGTAAAACACTGTGAAGCGGTATTAAGTCTAAGTGCTATTGCTATTGCTTATCCTTTGATATGTGGATTAGGTCTGGGTAACTTATTTGAGGGTTTGAGGAAGTTTGAAAAAGGGATTTTCCCCCTGTCTGCTATTTTTACTTGATTAATTTAGTTTCAGCTTAATCATCAAATATCTAGTGGAGACACTGATTCTCAGACCATTGTGGATTCTGTTAATATTTTAAGGCAAGATGGAAACAGTATAAAGAGTCAAATATATTTTGATATAAAACTTCTCACAGTGGACAGACTTAAGGAATAGAAAATGGCTGCATCAAAGTAGTACTCTGTATTCTGCAAACATACACATGGAGCTTAATGCTCTGATCAGCAGTTATCTATTTATGAAATAATTGCCTTATTTATTAAACACATACGCTGCCCATCTCTTTGATAAGGAGACTCTTACAAGCTGTAAAAAGATAGATAGAAAAACAATTAAAATGTAAAAACTACACAAAAAGCTAGAACCCAGCAGATGGATGGCACGTGGATGAGATCTTCTTACCCCACCAATCACTTCCAGCAGTGAGCAACCCCCTTGAGGTCCCAAGCCAACTGGCAAAGCCAAGTTTTAATACCCTTTCAGAAGGCCAAAAGATTGGGAGAGTTCTCTCCTACAGTGGTAGAGTGTTCCACAGGGCCAGGTCCACAATGGAAGAAGTCAGGGGTGGGTTCTAAAAAATTTTACTGCCGGTTCTGTGGGCGTAGCTTATTTTGTGGGTGTGGTTTGATGGTTGTGTGACTGAGTGGGTGTGGCCAACTTGACATCACTGATGCCCACTCACATGACCCCCCACCAAGCCACACCTACAGGAAAAGGTAGGAAAATTTCCCCTCCTTTAGCGGCCCCGCCCCATCCCCTGCCCCACCTGCCACCCCCAAATTGATCTTTCCTCCCGCAGCGCCGCCGCCCCTCTCAGCCCCAGCACAGCAGCTGCGACTTTTATTATTAAAACCTACCTGAAATAAATAAAATAACTAACAAAGCATGGTCAAAATGGGGCAACGTGATAGACTTCTATATACTAAGCTGTGGATGGATTCAGAAACCAAGCAAGGTCAGAGCAGGCTAGGACTTGGAAGGGACCTTACCAGCAATCTTAAGAGCTACCGTTATAAGGTCCTTTGGGAAATAAGTGGCAACATATATAAATGAAAAACCATTTCTATAGGTTGCCAGGAAAACTAAACCGATATGTCCATGAATCATTTAGGAACTGAGCTCTGCTGGAAAGAAACATAACCTTTACTTTTTGGGGTGGCTGGTTTTTTTTTTTTGGCAGGTTGAGAAACAACTTGTATTCATGCATTTAGCAATAGCAATAGCACTTAGACTTATATACCGCTTCATAGTGCTTTACAGCCCTCTCTAAGCGGTTTACAGAGTTAGCATATTGCCCCCAACAATCTGGGTCCTCATTTTACCCACCTCAGAAGGATGGAAGGCTGAGTCAACCTTGAGCCGGTGAGATTTGAACCGCTGAACTGCAGCTAGCAGTCAGCTGAAGTAGCCTGCAGTGCTGCACTCTAACCACTGCGCCACCTCGGCATTTGTGTCATGCCATGATGTAAATGGGTTGGTTTTGGCTTAACGTGTGAATCTGAATCCAGCTATAAAGAACCTGGCCCAAAGGCATCGAGCAAGAACCACAGCTCCCGCTCCCCTCTTCCCCACCTCTTCCCCACTCAGAAGAACGGCAGCAAATATTCAGAGTAGATTTTGCCAGCAGTCAAAACCACAGGGAAAAATTGACATTTTTAAAAAACTCTTGACTAATAACCACATGGTTAGAGTCGTGGGTTGGCAAAAATGAACCCGGGGTTGGACTAAGCAGGGGGGGGGATGACCCCGTACAGCGGCCACAGCAGCGCTCGTCCTCGCCTAAAGACGTTCACATTCAGAGAGTCCTTCTAGAGAAACTCTTCAGTGTGGTAATATTCAACAAATTGTTAACAAAGATACAAAGATCCTTAGGTCATCTCCTTCCCCATAAAAGAGTAGAGATTATACTGAAGCCTCTTAAAAGATTTATATTCTGCTGGTTAATGACCGCAATAAAGTCAAAGCCTTTATTGTCATTGTACATCATATATACAATGAAATTGGTTAATAAAACTATTTGAAGAGATTTATATCCAACATCTCCTATTTTAATGTCCTGAAATCCAAAGAAATCGAAGTTTGGCTTAAAATCTACAAGGTCAAAGTTTATTTCTAGGGTTTTTTCCCTCCTGGATGAAGTCAAACTGTCCCAAACTGTTTTAGACGGAAGCCTAAAAACTTTCTTAAGCCCAAAATCTGAAAACTATTCCATTGGCTAATGCTCTTGACTTTAACATTTTTAAAACAGATGGTACTGTATATAATCACCACCCCTGGTTTTAAAAAAAAATCTAAAATAGTTCAGAAATGTCTTTCGGCATTATCACAGATGAACATCAGAATAGCTACAGTGAGGTGTTTAAAGGCCTTAACTCAGGGGTGAAATGCTCCCGGTTCGCTCGTACCTGTCGGTCGCCGTAGAGCCGGTCGCCAAGGTAGCGCGAGGCACCACCCACCCGCCCGGACGCTGCCCAGACGCCACCATTTGGGTTCTTTTACCCTCTGCGCATGCGCAAAGCGTTCTGTGCATTCACAGAGGGTAAAAGAACTCAAATGGCGGTGTCCGGGCGGGTGGGCGGCGCCTCGCGCTACCTTGGCGACTGGCTCTACAGCGACCGACAGGTACGAGCGAACCGGGAGCATTTCACCCCTGCCTTAACTTGATGCAAGACATTCTCTTTTATCATGGATCTACATTTATGACTCATTTTCTTGAAAAGAGCATAACCTATGTTTTGCAATAATTGAGAACCATTTTTCCCTCTGCAAGATGAAGACAATTGCTTTCTTCAAGTAACTTTAATTAGTAGAGAGAATGGGTACACCAGGAGAATATGAAGGCACAGTGTTCCTATGTTAATCCCCTTTAAACGTGTTAAAGAGATTGCTAAATTACTGAGAAAGTGCTTATGGAAGGAGAGACACTCTACGTTTTCTGTAACCAAGTTGTTATGTCCATACGAAGATGGGGGCTTTAATTGTCCTAGTTTCCAATTTTTAGCATTGCACTTTGATTTTTGCTTCTTTGGGGAATTCAATTCAATCTCCTGCAACACCATTAAGAACCCAACCAGAAAATCATTGTTTTCAGAGGAAACAATCATTGGCTGAAACAATGATTACTGAAGCAGATTATGTAAAGAAATATATTATGAAGATAAGCAAAGCCCAGCACCTAGCTGACCATATACTATCCAGAAGAGAATCATTGTCAGGCTCCAAAAACCGAAAAAGATATGTTACAATTCTTCTAAGCATATTTCTTAATTGTTCCTCACCTATAGAAAGGAATTGTGCCAAAGAAAAGCAGATTATTTGTACTGTAAAATATATACTCTGTGAACTATTAGGGAGGAACCATCCTCAGCCTCTTTCTCTCACACCAACTACTTAAACTGCATTGTTTGCTGCTCCTCTGGAATGCACTCCCTCCTTCCAGGAAAGCCGAATAACATCCCATCACAATCACAGAGCATGTGCTCCATGTGAGTGTATTTCAGAAAATAAACACTAAGAAAGGATCTAATCTTACCAATGTCTCAGACCAAGTATAAGCAAAATAACAAATAAAGAAAGGATACGGAGTCTATTTTTTGTCTGCCCCTACTTCATTAAGTTGAGACGTATTGAAGAATAAGGGCCATTGAAGTCAAATTTCCAACAATTAGCTGACCCAGGGTTGGGCTTCTGGGGTTCACAGGGGTTCGGGAGAACCTCTAGCTAAGATTCTGTGCAGTTCGGAGAACCCCCAAATCCCACTCCTGGCTGGCCCTGCCCACCCCACCCCGCCCCGCCCCTCCCAGGAGTCTCCACCAGTAGTGGGTTCTAAATCCCGCCGCTACTGGTTTGCTTGTGCGCACGTGCATGACACTTTTGCGCATACGCAGAAGCGTCTGCGCATGCGCAGAAGCATCCTGGGCGGGTGGGCGGAGCCTCCCACCACCGCCACTACCAATTCGCAGAACCGGGCCAAACCAGGAGCAACCCACCGCTGGTCTCCATGTGGCCCGTTTTGGATGCAGGTAAGCAGGGCACATGCGGAGGCTCGGGGAGGGTGAAAAACGGGCCTACCGGAAGTTTGGGAAGGCCGGAAATGAGCCCGTTTCCAGCCTCCAGAGGGCCTCCAGAGCCTGGGGAAGCCATTTTCACCCACCCGGAGGCTCGAGGAAAGCCTCTGGAGCCCAGGGAGGGCAAAAACGCCCCCCCACACCATGGTGCAGGAGGCCAACTAGGTCATGCCCACCATGACCACGCCAACCCAGCAACCGGGCAGAGAACCCCTTGCTAAAAATTTTGAAGCCCACCCCTGAGCTGACCCCACTATTATCACAGCAGGGCCTCGGTCTCTCTGCTAGAATGTATTACCGTTTTCAGTGTTAGAAGCTCCAAGTTACACTTGAAATAGTTTAAGATGGAAATTTAAATTTGATACCTGCCTACATTGAAAAAACCACACTTAAAATATATATATATTATATTGGAGGTAAATTGTTCAGAAAATGATTGGAATACTGTTGATTAGTTTATGGTTAAACAGTATATTAAGACAATTGATGTATTTACCAGAATTGCCAAAAATTGACAAATTATCTTCAGTTAAAACATCTTTTAGTTTTACAGTTTGGTCCAGATGCACGAGCAGCTTCTAAAATTCCTAAATTAGAGTTTTGTTGGTGTCTAAATTTACTCTTCATTTTTACACATAGCTGAAACTATTATTAAGATAGGAGTGGTGATTTGCAAGAACTCTGAAATAATGATTTAAAGAATCTCATTTTAGCAAATCACAAGTCCTGTGTTTTGAAGAATGTTAAACATGTTTCTTACGATCCAAAAATGACACTAATTCATCAAGCAATTCTTTTTTTATGTGAATTGTACATTGCAATAGATGGCTAAAGATAGCTTTTTATACCATTATGCTGAAAATCTAATATATTGAACAGGAATTTGACTCATTATTTTGGTTGTCCCATTTTGGCTTAACATTCATACTATTATTACTTTAACTTTAACTTGAAATAAGATTTAAAGATGTTAAGGTGTTAATTCCAACACTTGAAATCTATCATTTTATGAAGATATTTAGATTTGTCAAGAACTGAGTGTACTAAAACGATTGCTTTACTCTGTTGAAAAAACTTTTTCACTCCAGATTGAAAATTGTAGATTGAAAGTATGTGTTCATTCTTTACTGTTTGAACTGGCTCTTTATTACTGGAAAGACTGGTTGATATTATATTGATGCTTAAAACCTTAGCAGCTTCTTTTTTTGAATGTTCATTATATTATAATACATAAATACAATGTTTTTAACCTGTTTGTGTATATGTTATGTTCTTATTTGTTCTTTTTTCATATACATGTATATGAGATACCAGTGAAACTCTGTTTTGAATCCTCAACACATCTTTTAAAAAAGAAGAGCAAATTATTCTTTTGCCTTGGCTTTTATCTCTAACCAGCAGCTAGACATCAGTATGAAACATTTTATAATGACTAATAATCAGCCAGACAGTCAGTTTAGTTTAGTGGTTAAGGCAGGGGTGTCAAACTCAAGGCCCAGGAGCCGGAGCCAGCCCGGGGGGATGCTTAGAAGTGGCCGGCGGGGCCGCTCTGGAAACAGCAAAGGACCAGCCCACAGTGCTCCATTTTTGCTGGCAGAGGGTTGCAGGAGGCCATCGGAGCTGAAAACAGAGCTCAGGAGGGCCGCACTCAGCCCTCCCAAGCTCTGTTTTCGCTGGCAGAGGATTGCAGGAGGGTGTCGCAGCCAAAAATGGAGCTCGGGAGCCCGTTTCCACTGGCAGAGTGCCCGGGCCACCACAGGGCCCCCTGACACAAGTGACATCGAACTGGCCACACCCACCTTGGCCACACCCACCCCAGCCCCCCAAGGTCAAATACAACCCTGATGTGGCCCTCAATGAAATAGAGTTTGACACCCCTGGGTTAAGGCATCAAGCGAGAAAACCAGGAGACAGAGTTCTACTCCTGCCTTAGACACAAAACCAACTAGGTGACCTTAGGCCAGTCACTTTCTCTCAACCCTAGGAAACAAGCAATGGCAAAGCATTTCTGAAATATTGCCAAGACAATTGCAAGGATTCATCCAGACCGTCTCTAAGAATTGGATAAGATTGAACAGAAGAAAAAAAATAATCACCCATTCACAGCAGAATGCTTCAACTTTCACCATAATCTGTCTCTAATGACTCAACTGAATGAGATTTTACAGTATCCTTCCCCTGCCACACCCACCAAGCCATGCCCACCAAGCCACGGCATGCCCACAAAGCCATGCCCGATAGTAAAAAAAATTTGAATCCCACCACTGCAAACAAAACCAAAAGGGTGACCTGAATAACTTTATTATGTTGGATTTACAAAAGAGACTTGTTAAAGTTTTGAAGAATAAGAAGACATCAAGTTCTAGGACATTATCTGAAGGGATTAAGGATCAAGATTTTTAAAAATAAGGGGAAGGAATATAAAGTTGGTTTATTTGATTATGGTTAAAATAGATATGGTATTATCTCTAGCAACCCTTAATAGAATATTGTTGAACAGGGCTGAATAACAAGGCTTTAAAAATTGTTGTTAGTTAAGAAATGAGATATGAGAAGTTGTATTTTAAGAGAAGATGATAAGTTTCTAAAATTATTTATGCTTGCTGTTATGAAGGTGGAAGTCATTTCTTTATATATTTCTTTTTTTTCTTTATTATATTCTTATTTTTTCTTCCTTTTCTATTTTTCCTTCCATTCTGCACTTCTTTTTTCTTATCCTTTTATTTTTTTTAGTTTGTACTAGTTCTCATCTTTTTAATAGTATTATTACATAAAATTACTACAAAGAAAAAGTACATAATCTCATTATAGTACTTATGGCCAAAATAATTTCATCCTGCTTCTCCCAGGCAGATGGATGGGAGTATTCCCTTTGCACTATGAAACGCACTCCAGAAATACAGAATCATTAAATGGAAATAACCAAAGACCTGTTGCTGGGGAAAATATTGCATTCCCTGCCAAACACATGATGACATGACTTTGTGCATGCTATATTTATGTACAAACCCAGAAAAAACACAAAATGTTAGAGTGATGTAGCTCCTTGAAATGCTCCCATTTTTCCTTTTAAAAAATCTAAATCTTGAGACTTTGAAAGTATTCTTGAAAGTTTATTTATTTGTGCATTTATTTATAGAGTTTTTGTGCCACCTTCTTGCAAAATGTTATATAGACAACATCTGATAAAATTACATAAGAATTAAATATAATTTCTATCCTTACATGCAATTTTTTTTAAAAAAAAATTTAAAATGTTTTGCTTGCCAAAGCAACGCTGGACAGATAACTGAATAAATCAAAATATTCCTTGTATATCCCTTTTGTTTTCTTACAGGAACAAAAGAGATAGAATAAGGAAGAAAATGCCTCAGCCTTTATTGGGAGAATAATAATTGACCTGCATGAGGCTCAGATCAGAGTAATAATATAGAGGATGTAACTGAAACAGGGGTGAAATGCTCCCGGTTCGCTCGTGCCTGTCGGTCGCCGTAGAGCTGGTCGCCAAGGTAGCGCGAGGCTCCGCCCACCCACCCAGACGTCGCCATTTGGGTTCTTTTACCCTCTGCAAATGCGCAAAGCGTTCTGGGCATGTGCAAAGGGTAAAAGAACCCAAACGCCGGCATCCGGGCGGGTGGGCGGAGCCTCACGCTACCTTGACGACCGGCTCTACGGCGACCTACAGGCACGAGCGAACCGGGAGCATTTCACCCCTGAACTGAAATGAATATTAGAGTAATGCTTATAATGTAATATGTGTTTCAAAATGTTCCTCTGCAGTTTATTTTTGAACAATCTTCAGTTTGTCAAGGAATTAAAAAAAAAATTTAGAAATATATGAGTTGATAGCAATCTGGCTCCCAGTACACAAATTGGTTAGAAGACAGCTGAGACATGTATATGAATGTCTGGCTTCTCTTGAATAATCACGTCTCCAGCCAACTGCAGCTTCTCTGAATTCTCACGCTTCCATTACATTCAGATATAACATGGGTGTTCCTTCCTATAGGGAAGCTGCAAAGTGATAGAAAGATATATAAGAGAAAAAAGCAATGTTAGCATCTCCTTCCATATGGTAAAGTCAAAATATATTTTATAAATACTTTCAGGCCAAGACAATCTTCTACAACATGGAGGGCACTTCACTGGATCCTATTCTATCATTTCTCAGTCTTTTAGCTAAGATCAAATGTGTGTTTGTGACCATAATCTACAATGCTGGTCCAGTGTTAATTAGTAGATATATATATATATTTTTGACTTCCTAGTTTAGTCTGAGAGACTAACTGTCCCATAATCAATCTTATATGCCTAAGGGATATGAAGGACTAGGTCTCCCCACTGCTAATCCAGCATCATAACATGATACTTACTATAAATATATATTATACCAAACACAATATTCATTTTTTTACTTTATCGCTTTATCATTATATTCAAATTTGGTTGATATCCAAAGTGATTGTTTTATCAGATATTTCATTTGATTTTCACTATGGTGTTCCAAGTGGGACCCCAGATCTTTTCACAGTCCATCTCTACATCTGAAATGGACATGTGTGATTATAAGGCTGCTAGCATATCATTTTTCATTGTCAGGTAGAAATACAATGTGCCATGCTCATATAGATTTCTGTTTTTATGCTATTTTTTATGACATCTTTGAAAATCCACCACTAAATTTCCTCACTTCTGATCTGATCTCTAAGGAAGATCTTTAGCATTCTTTTCTGCATCTGATTTCTGCAGCTGCTACCCTTCAAAGCCAGATTATTGCTAGAAGGACTATTGTATTTAAAAGTATACATTGTCATTATTGTTGCTGTTATTTTATTATTGTTTTGTTAAATATAATACATTCAATCAGAACTAGAATGGGTTCAAGAAACATCCAATAAACTTAATATTCTTCTACAGCTTTTTGTTTTTTGAAGGGGGGGGGAAACCCTCAAGTGAATCTTACCACCACATCCTGCATCCTGTGGAGGACCCTAAAATAAGTGTTCTCCTCCAGTTAAAAAAATGTTTCTCTACAAACTGACTTCACACAGCTTTCCAGATGGCAAAAAATTCCATTTCCTTTGAAACAGGGAGAAGAGTGGGTTAGTATAAGAAACAGAGAACACACACAATAAATCTCACAATGATACATACTGTAGATAGAAAGACCATCTGTGATGCTCATAGAGTTTGTATCTGACATCTGATACCCTTCCAGTTCCATCTAAACCCAGGCATAAGCTCTTAGCTCCAAACTTCTTGAAGTTTACACACCCACGAGTAACCTTTCACTTCTGCAAAAGCTCATTTAATCACTGCAAGATGATGCCAAATCTCACTACTTCTGCTTAGGAACTTGAACTTCTTTCTGAGTTTGCTCCAAATTTCATCTCCCTTGTTTCTAGCTTGCTTGCACTAATCAAGATGATGGTAAAGAACTAAGAGGCAGAATATTTGACACCTAGCATCTTTAGGCTTGGCGTACATTCTTCCTGAAAGTTCTTCAAGATCAAAACACATGGGCACTCTGAAGATCAACATGAAAAGCATGAGCCACGATGGTGCAGTGGTTAGAGTGCTGTACTGCAGGCTACTTCTGCTGACTGCTGGCTGCCTTCAATTTGGCAGTTCAAATCTCACCAGGCTCAAGGTTGACTCAGCCTTCCATCCTTCTGAGGTGGGTAAAATGAGGACCCAAATTGTTGGGGATAATATGCTGACTCTGTAAACTGCTTAGAGAGGGCTGTAAAGCACTGTAAAGCCGTATATAAGTCTAAATGCTATTGCTATTCTAGCCTGGATTGTTTGGTCTTGTTTTGTTGATATGTTTGCTTGCTATGTGCAAATCATTTCCATTTATGGGAAAAAGGCCATCAAAATGTTGTTAGACAATTGCATTTGAAGACGTTTGATCTAGCAAAAAGGCACCCAGGGTTTTGCTGATCAAACAGCTTCATTTTTCCTTTGGAGATTCAAGAGAGTGGCTCATTGTTCACATGAACCTTTATCCCATTCAAGCACTACAGTTTCTATTTATTCTTCACTGGAAGACAAACCATATTCCTTATAACAGCAACATGTTTTATCAGTTTTTCCTCTAGGGGAAAAGAAGAGGGAAATGAAGAATAAATTAATTTGGATCAGGACATTGTTTATCATTTATATTGTATTTTTCTCTAATGCACTGTATTTGCATATTTGGCTTTGGCTTTGTGTTTTATGGTGTTTTTAACTCTGTATGCTGCCTTAAGTCTTTTGATTTGACACCTGTATAAATCTAAGGAATTATTCCGATAGTAAAATATAAATGTAGCTCCGGGTTGAATTGTTACCTAGCCTGATAATGAAACATCTGCAGGAAAACAATCAAACTCGGAGAAGCCAAGAAATGTATTATTATTATGTGCGGATAATCTATAGTTTGATTCACAATCTAAGACTGGTAGAAACTTAATAATTCAAGTCCCAACCAAGAACCTAAGAATTATTAAGATAGCATCTAGGAATATAGGCAGTTCAAAGCAGGATGCTTTTTTTTTTTTTTTTTTTTAAGGGTGTTCAGGATCAATAAATTCAGTATTTCCATATATCACAGGAGTCCTTTTTTATTGCTCCAAGGGCAGCAGTGGGTTCTAAATCCCGTCGCTACCGGTTTGTGCTCGCACGCGCATGCGACGCTTCTGCGCATGCACAGAAGCGTCCCGGGTGGGTGGGCAGAGCGTCCTGGGTGGGTGGGCGGAGCCTGCCGCCGCCGCCGCCGCTACCGGTTCACCAAACCGGGCCGAACCGGGAGCGACCCACCACTGTCCAAGGGCACCAGTCATGATTGATAAAACAACGGATTTCTTTTTCCATAAACATTCAACTGCAAGTCCCAGTATTTTGTAATTTTCCCCCAATTGTTTTTCCTCAATCCTAGCATCTCCCACTACAACAACATTATGGTTGGTCACACAGTCAGCCAGATGTTTAGACTGGATTTGGCATTTTTATCCACTTATCAAGTCCTTCCCCAGGACCTTGGAGAGGCAGATGTTGTTGGATGGTGTTACAGTTATCGTTGCAGGATATAAGCTGTTCCAAATAGATAGTCCTCCTCAACTTACAACAGTTCAAAGTTACAGCGGTACTGAAAAAAGCAACTTATCACCATTTTTCACACTTACAACCATTGCAGCATCCCCATGGTCATGTGGTCAAAATTTGGATGCTTTGGCAACTTACTCATATTTATGACGGTTGCAGTATCCCAAGGTCATGCGAACTGCTTTTGCGACCTTCTGACAAGCAAAGTCAATGGGAAAGCCAGATTCACTCAACAACCACGATGCTAACTTAATAACTGCAGTGATTCAGTTAACAACTGTGGCTAGAAATGGGACAAAACTTACTTAAGAAATGTCTCATTTAACAACATAAATTTTGGGCTCAATTGTGAGGACAAAGTCAAGTTGAGGACTATCTATAAAAATGCCTTTTGCAATTGACAGTTGAGGATTTTGTCAAATGCTGATGGTGTTCAAGGGGTGCTCCAGAAGTTTTGGGATTGCATTCTAGGCGCCTATTACTATATTTGCTGTCTTTCGCCATAGTTGCATTTTGTGATTTTTCTCCCGTTCTTTCTCTTCTATTCTGCTATCTCCAGGTACTGCCACATCTACTCTCCAGACTTTTTGGTCTTTCTTATTGACAATTAAGAGGGTGTTTTTTCATCTTTTCTTTTTCTTTCTTTTCTATTCCGTTTGCCCTTGGTTCTGTCCCAAGGTTGATTGGTTGGGTTGTTGTTTTTTAAAACTCAGTAATTTTTGGAGGTATTGCCTGGAGGTTTTCTTCTTTCAATAAAAAAGCAAAGCAGAGCACAAACGACTGAGACAGAGCACAAACGAATGAGACAGAGGAAAAACAGGAAACTATCCAGAAGTTGGAATGCAGCTAGCACAAGCAGAGGCAGCCTCAGTGGGAGGCCAAACCACAAGATGGCTGACGGAGCATCACAATACAGGCCCCATCCTTTTTCTAGGTGCATCGTATCCATGTTTGAAATGGGTGGGGCTTGTATCAGGTCTCTTCTTCTGCTCACTTGCCAATGTTGATGCATGGACCTTCCCTAGTGGATGGCAGTGAGCATGAACAGTTGTTGTCCAGGTGCATCTAAGAAGCTAAAATGGTTTTTTCAGTGCTTCTTGAGGGCTACATAGACCTGATAGGCATGATAAAAAATCTCCTACATTCTCTTCTAAGACCCAGACTGTTTCAGCTGGGACTGGATTAGCTTCCTCATCACTCCTGACCACTGGCCAAACTGGGAATAAAATCTGCATTGCCTATTTTTACCTGGCTCAAAAAAAAGTAACTGTGAGAGGGACCTTGGAGTTCTAGTGGATGATCACTTAAACATGAGCCAGCAGTGTGCGGGCGGCAGCAGCCAAAAAAGCTAATACAATCCTTGGTTGTATAAACAGAGGCATAGAATCAAAATCACGTGAAGTATTAGTACCGCTTTATAAAACCTTAGTAAGACCACACCTGGAATACTGCATCCAGTTTTGGTCAGCACACTACAAAAAAGATGTTGAGACTTTGGAAAAAGTGCAAGAAGAGCAACTAAGATGATTAAAGGCCAGGAGACTAAAACATATGAAGAACAGTTGCAGGATTTGGGCTTGGCTTGTTAGAGAAAAGAAGGACCAGGGGGGACATGTTAGCACTATTCCAGTATTTGAGAGGCTGCCACAAAGAAGAGGGGGTCAACTTATTTTCCCAAGCACCAGAGGGCAGGACAAGAAACAATGGATGGAAACTAATCAAGGAGAAAAGCAGCCTGAAATTAAGGAGAAACTTCCTAACAGTGAGCACAATTAATCAGTGGAACAGCTTGCCTTCAGAAGTTGTGGGTGCTTCATCACTGGAGGTTTTAAAGAATTGACTGGACAGTCACTTGTCTGAAATGGTATAGGATCTCCTGCTTGAGCAGGGGGCTGGACTAGAAGACCTCAAGGTCCCTTCCAGCTCTATTCTGATTCTGATTATTTTCACTGCTATGAAATTGAGCGGCATGGAGAGGCCTCAAAGAGTTTCTTTCTAATAGGATTCTAGAAGGCTTTCTCAACTGGGAGGAACCATTCAATTTAGCCATTGAGGGTGTTTTGCTAAGAGGGAACCCATTGTAGTCTCAAATTCCTTCAGCTTCTGAAAGCCAGTGGTATTACTCAGTATATCTAAAATCCAAACCAGAGCATTTTTTTAAAAAAAAAAAAACCCCTTCCTCTTCCTTCACTGCCATGTCATGTCACCGCTTGCCAAGGGCAGTAGCTGATCGATATGTTCGCAGCAGTGACCCGTCTTCACGCCTGCCACTGTCTGTCTGGATAGCCTCATCATCATCTATCTGCACTGTTGCTCAACAACACACCCCCTTATTGCTCCCTGACCCCAGCCTTATTACTCACTGCTAGAAGCTGCATCCTGGCAGATGGAGAAAGTAGAGAGTAAGCAGCTGCTTCCCCTCTAGCAATCGGAGGAGCAGGAGCACCATATAATTATATTGTATTGTGCCCCTGCTCCTCCTATCGCTATGGTGTCCCTGCTCCTCTGATTGCTAGAGAGCAAGCAGCTGCTTCCTCTTTACTTTCTCCATCTGCCAGGATATATTATTCTTGCATAAGCTCCTACTTTTAGCTAATATGGGTGAATAATCACCTTTTCTTTAGCCTGTGACCAAAAGGAATCCAGCGTTTCCCTGGGCATATTTCAGAAAAGTGATCAATGGAGAGTCTGCAGTTAATCCTCCAAAGCAGGGGTCTCCAACCTTGGCAACTTTAAGCCTGGAGGACTTCAACTCCCAGAATTCCCCAGCAACCCAAAGCTGGCTGGGGAATTCTGGGAGTTGAAGTCCTCCAGGCTTAAAGTTGCCAAGGTTGGAGACCCCTGTTCCAAAGTCAAAAGAGGCTGCAGAGTTGACTTCCTCCAATTGTCTAGCAGCCCAGGCGCAGGGGTGGGTTCCTCCCGGTACGGACTGGATCACCCGAACCAGTAGTGACCCGCTGGTGATGTCACGGATCCGGTCCGTGGGCGCCGCCATCTTTTTTTGTGAATTTTTTACTGTTTGGAAGGTTTTTCCTGTTCTGCTGCTTGAAAAAGGGCCCTCCCGCCCGCCCCTGGGTTTATACTGACTTTTATTCCTTCACCCAAAGCACAGCTGATCAGCTTCTCAGCTGTGTTTCGGGCTGATTGCAGCTACTGAGCATGCGTGGAAGCAAAATTGCGCGAGGGAACGCGTGTGCGCAAAACATCGCTATGCGAACCGGTGGGGAAGGTAAGTGGAACCCACCCCTGCCCAGGCGCCATATGTCAAGAGCATAGGAAGGCAGTTTTTTAACAGCAATCAAGAGAACTCAAGGCAGGGAAGAGGGATCTGAGAAAAGAGTGCAAATATGTGAATATGAGATTTGAAAAACAAGAGTAAGCAGATTTGCTTAGCTTCCAGGGGTAAGATCAGGATCAATATTCTATAATGGGGCTCTAAGGAGCCAAGTGGCCTAGGGACAGTTAAATATGGTGCATGCAATGTAACACAATGCAACGCAATGCAATGCAACTCAATGCAATGCAATGCACACAACACAACTCAATCCAATCCAATCTTGAATAAAAAAATAGCAATAACAATAGCACTTAGACTTATATACCGCTTCACAGTGCTTTTACAGCCCTCTCTAAGAGGTTTACAGCGTCAGCATATTGCCCCCCCCCAAAAAATCTGGGTCCTCATTTTACCGACCTCGGAAGGATGGAAGGCTGAGTCAACCTTGAGCCGGTGAGACTCGAACTGCCAAACTGCTGGCAGCCAGCAGTAGCTGCAGTACTGCATTCTAACCACTGCACCACCACGGCTCTTTGCCAGATGTATCTTTGGCAGTTTCCTTGGCCCATGGGGATAAAACAGACTTTCTTGGGGAGGGTATTCTATAGCCTAAGGGCCACTCAGGTAAAGGCCCTTTCCTATGTGCTAATAATGAAGCTTCTGGCACTGAGAGCATCTTCTAAAGTGGGAGCCCCACAACTACCGGGCCACGGCCCAGTGCCGGGCACAGCCCATTCAAAACTGGGCCACAGAAGTGGTGGGCAAGTGCGTGTGTGCGGGCATGCAAAAAGGTGCATTTGTGAAAGTGGCCCATGTGCATGCGCAAAACTATCCCCTCTCATCCCTTCCACCCTACCACTGCTGCCAGTCTGCCAAGCCAGAAAGGTTGGAGATCACTATTCTAAAGGACTTCCTCTGCTGATCTGAGCAGGTTATTATAGTAGTTCATCATATCTAATCCTTCTGTAGTTGCTGCACCAGCTGAGAATTCTAGACACTTCTCAAAAATAGTGTCTCTAAAGTACAGGTAGTCCTCAACATATACAACCAAAATTGGGACCAGAATTTCTGTTGCTAAGCAAATTGGCTGTTAAGTGAGCCATGCCTGATTTTTTGATATATATATATCTATATTGCCACAATTATTAAGCGAATCACCTCCATTGTCAAGTGAAACACATAACTGTTAAGTAAATCCAGCTTTCCCCATTGACCTCTCGTCAAAAGCTGGTTGGGAGGGTCACAAATGGCAATCAAATGATCCAGGACACTGAAGCCGTCAAAAATACATGCCAGTTGCCAAGCGTCCAAATTTTGATCACTTGACCATGGAGATGCTGCCACTGTCATAAGTGTGAGGACCGATCAAAAGTCGCTTTTTTCAGTGCTGTTGTAACTTTGAACAGTCACTAAATGAATGGTTGTAAGTAGAGGACTACCTGTATATTGATTGCCATAAATTAGACAAATTGTCCAGACAAGTCATAGATAACTCTAATCATCTCAAGAAGGTGGCACGCTATTCAGTTAGACTTAGACTTAGAATAACTTTACTGTCACTTTGAATGTACACTAATCGGCATACATTAAAATGAAATTTCGTTGCATACAGCTCTCAAAGGGTCTCCACCTCCAATATACACTACATAAACATGACTAAATACATACATACATATATACATACATACATACATACATACATACATATGCATATACCCACATATATTATATGACACGGAGAAACAACACAGTCTAGTTCGGATGTATATGTGTACATGGCGAGAGAAACAAATTTTGCGAGTTTACCAGACAGATGGCATAGAGAACAAAGCTGTTACAGAATCTGGAAGTCCTGCCAGAGATACTTTGAAACCTCCTCCCAGAGGGGAGCAACAGAAACAGACCATGAAGTGGGCGTGTGGGGTCTCTAACAATGCTTTGAGCTCTAAGCACATAGCGCTTATAAGCAGTATCCTGAATGACAGGAAGCGAGCTTCCTATAATCTTCTCGGCTGTCCTTACCACTCTCTGAATGGACTTTCTATCTGAGGCACTGCAGCCACCAAACCAAACAGTGATGCAGTTTGTTAAAACTAAGTTGGGGCTAAGACTCTCCTTGCCACACTGAGAGACAGTGAGGGGATCAAAGAACAGTCCCCATGTTGTAAAGTTGCTTTTTTCCTCAGCTGGTACAATAAGCTTCTTCTGAATCCTCAAGCCCATTTTTCTTTTTAACAGCATCACCTCCATCCTGCATGAATTTAATTTCAACTTCTTCTCCCTCTTCCACCATGCGATATCTTAATTTTATGTGCAAAGCAGGTCATTACGGCTTTGTCAAAACAAAACAAAAATCCCCAGAGTTTTAAAAATGCTGGCTTAGCGTGCTATATGGACTCAGCCATTCAAAATTAAACTTGCAATATGTGAAAACCTTCAAATGTCAAACCATCCGTATTCAGGGGATTCTCCAATATATAGAAGTCATCATTCCCTGGGGGCAAAACACACCTTTCTTAGCCCCAAATTTGTATTTAGAAGACATACATTTTCTTTCTAATGATTGAAAATCCAAGAGTGAAGTTTTTAAACAAATGTATTTCCACATTTATCTCTCACTGTCCTTCAGTTCAGCCATTATTCTTTCGCCCAACAATCTGTGGAAATAACTTCAAAGTAACTCTTATTTGGACATCTAATAAAAATAATTGCTATTTAACATTTTTTATGTTTTTAAAAACATAGTCTTCCACATTCCAGTGTCCTTTAAATTGTCATATTTACAACAGTTCGTTCAGTGACCAATCCAAGTTACAATGGCACTGAAAAAAAGTTACTTATGACCGTTTTTCACACTTATGACCATTGCAACATCCCCATGGTCATGTGATCAAAATTCAGACACTTTGCAACTGACTCATATTTATGACGGTTGCAGTGTTCCAGGGTCATGTGATCACCTTTTGCGACCTTCTGACAAGCAAAGTCAATGGGGAAGCCAGATGCACTTAACAATCATGTTACTAACTTAACAACTGCAGTGATTCACTCAACATCTGTAGCAAGAGAGGTCACAAAATGGGTCAAAACTCACTTAACAAATGTCTCACTTTGCAACACAAGTTTTGGGCTCAACTGTGGTCGTAAGTCGAGGATTATCTGTATTGTTAGTCTTAGCAAGGCAGTCTCACTGAATTTTGCTCTTTTTTATCTTTTTCCAGGAAAAAAAATATACAGGAGCACATCAGTAACTGAAACACATTAAATTTTAGCAGATGCCCTTGAGAATAGGCAGAATTCTTTACTAATTCAAAATCTTTTAAAAAAAATGGAAGAAAGATGTTAATTATTTTTGCTATTCATGGTTTAAAGAAATGATGAGCTACCTAGGATTTCTGAATACGCTGTTTGTTGATTATGTTTCAAGTGTGCTACATCAGTGTCGGATGCAAATTTAATGATGTCAAAAGGTGCCCAAGCAAATTACAGTCACGAGATGCACATTAAAATGCAAGCATTCATCAGTGGAAACAAATATCCAATTCTGATTTGTCAAAACAGCTTATGACTTATCTCTCTTCTTGAGACTAATTTTTCCATCATTACTGAGCACATCTCGCCGAGCTTAACTCTATCAACACATCTAGTTCCTCTTCATACTTTACCCGCAATAAATATGTTCATGAATTTGAATGGGGGATTTGTAGGGCTACATATTTGGAGTATGTGAGAACTCAGGAAGTGGACTGAGTTCAAATCAAATCAAACCAAGGAGTGAAGCAACCTAGAACTAAGGAGAAATTTCCTAACAGTGAGAACAATTAACCAGTGGAACGGCTTGCCTTCACAAGTTGTGGTGCTCCATCACTAGACACATTTAAGAAAGAAACTGGACAAGCCACTTGTATGAAATGGTATAGGGTCTCCTTCTTGAGTAAAGGATTGAACTAGAAGACCTCCAAGGTCCCTTCCTACTCTATTATTCTGTATTCTGTATTCAAATCATGGTTTAAAGCCTTTTGAAGACCATCTAGAGATGAAGTGCCAGAAGAACTAATTAGAGCAGAGCAGATAGAAGTTGGGAAGTTAACCTGACCTGGCATGAGTACAAAACCAGTTGGAACCAATGCCAGAAGAGTAAGTATGGTGAAGGAAAATTACTCTTCTATTGTATCTGCAGAGTGCAATCCAGCGGTTCTTTTTAAAGTAACCCCCAAAATTGGGGAGAAGAACTATCAATGGCCTGTTGTGATGTATTAGTGGAGCTATTTGCAGATACATTCATTTGCATTAACTTGAAGTCAGTAGTCCAAGAAGATGCCCCCCCCAAAAAATCCATCTTGCAATGTTATCTTGGAAGAGTTTGAACCTGTTAATACTCAGGAAGTAGACTGAGTCCTTAGTGAGATGAGGTTTGTCTCCCAAAGGCGGGTCCTGTCCCATTTGATTTGCATGTGCCAACAGAAATTTATTTATTTCAGTCCATTTCTATAGCCACCGATCTCAGACAAGTGACTCTGGGCAGTGAACAGAATAAATAGCCCAGTTGAGCTGAGTCCAGTTTGTTACCAATGGTTTTTGTGGGATGGGAAGATGCCAATGTCCTGGGAGAGGGCCCTGCCCTGCCATCGCCTTCATGGGCAAACAGATAAAACACTTTTTAACTTTAAAATGTAGTCTTGCAATTATGCAATGTGACAGAATCTGTATTACAGAGCTGCCTAATTAACAAGATACAACAGCTGGTAAATTATTTAAAGCAAAAAAACACAAAAGACTGCAGGAGGGCACTCGGCTGTTAAATTCCCCCAAGCTCCAGGTTTTATGGTTGAAAAAAAAAATATTATTATTATTTTTTTTTGAGAAAAGTGAGATGCTTTAAACTGAAGTTGTCCCACACACTTTCTATACCTCTTAAATTACACAAGTAGACATCAAGCTTGCCAATAGGGTGCCCTGGCAGCAAATGCTGAAGAGACAGTAACATGACCAATATCCAAGTGTCTTTCTTTTACCAAGTTGGTTTTTGAGTTTTTGTCCTTTCAGATCCCTTTGTGCACATCTCACACTTTTCTCATTGAAACCTGGCAGGTAAATAAGGCAGAGGCTCCTCACACTGGCTCCTCACACTGAGAGGAAAGTTTAAATAGTTTATTTTGTTTCTTGGTTTATGCAGGAGGAAACAGCTGAAACATTTACATAAATGTGGCTGAAGTCCATTTAGTTTAGGAATTATATTTGAGAAATAAAAAGGAAGCCTCGGAGCTTAGATTCGACCCCAAACTGTCAGTTGTTGATCCCAGCGGTAAAGGTTTGCCCAAACTGGCACTTAGTAGCAGCAGGCATGATTTCAGCTGCAGGCTGGTTCCACTAATGAGCTTAGCAAAGTTTGAACACAACGGAATGAAAAATGTTGCTAGGAAGAACTGATGTAGTGAATGCAGTCAACCTAGCCCTCTTTGAAACTTGTCTGGGGGAGAGAAGAGGAAGATTTCATAGAGAGGCTGTCAAGCTTCCCTCTTGGCCTTCCGGAAGGGTTTCAAAACCTGGCTTTGCTGGTTGGCCTGGAGCCCCAATGAGGGCACTCACCGCTGGAGTTGGCTGAGTAGGTAAGAAGACCTCATCCCTGTCCCATCTGTCTCTTAGCTCTTCTAGGTTTTTAGCACCGTTTTTAATAAGATTTTAATATTTTAACTAAGCCACCCAGAGTCATCTTATAGGGGAGATGGATGGCATAGAAATTTAATAAATAAAATATCAATCAATCAATCAGAATAGAGCTGGAAGGGACCTTAGAGGTCTTCTAGTCCAAGCCCCTGTTCAAACAGGAGACCCTATACCAGTGGTTCCCAACGTGGGGCCCACGCCCCACAGGGGGGCAATTTGATTTTTAATGGGGGCAATTGGAACCTTGTTTAAACCAAGTTAATGGCCTTTTAGGCTCCCTCCGCGTGAGTAGGAGTTCACTTTTTGAATAGTAAGAATTATATGTCATGGGGAGGGGGGGCATCAGGAGTTTAGAGATGCTTAGGTGGGGCATGGCTAAAAAAAAGGTTGGGAACCACTGCCCTATACCATTTCAGACAGGTGGCTGTCCAGTCTCTGTTTAAAAACCTCCAGTGATGAAGCACCCACCACTTCTGAAGGCAAGCTGTTCCAGAAGTATAAATAAACAAGTTTTATTTATTTTATTTATTTATAAATAAAGTAGAATTAAATAAATAAGTTTTCTCCATGACTAGACTTCAGAAAGGATTCAGCATAGCATTATTAAAATATAAAATTATATGTTCTTATTCATACTGCAGCCAGCTTTCTTCAGTGATTTACCACACCTTGGATACAGTGGGTTGCTTTCTTCACCACACAACGAATCACTGGATACAATGGATTAATTGTGCTTTCCACGTGACTTTATCCCCTTTGGTTAAGCAAATCCACAAGGAACATACCTTCCTGCCGAAGAGTATCTTTCCTTTCCCATGAGACGTGTTGACATTTCCTGCCCCAAGCCCTACCATGAGACAGACACAAGGGGGGGGAGCAGGAAGAGGAACTGAGGCAATAAGCATTCATTTTTATATTGGGAAATCAAATACCTTGCAAGCCATCTCAGGCTAGCAGGTTTAGACATAAAGACTGGTCTGGTAAGGGCTTCCTGTATACTACAGATATTCTACAGATATTCACCACTATTGCAGGCTTCCAGTATGTAATGATTTCATGGATCATATTCTACTGCCTGCCCCACACAGGACATGATATCATCACCTTAAGATGCTTTCTTTAGGAACTTCCTGGAACTTCTGGGTATATGGATTGCATGCCTTTGCTTCATCAAGCAGTTCTTCTCAAGTTCTTGTTGAATTTATAATACCAAATGTCAATGTTACCATCTCCCACCAGATCTCGAAGCATCCCGGGAAGTGACAATCCAGCATTCTCAACACAATATAAGCAGATATGTAAGATCATTCATGAAGGCTAATAATGCTAATTCATTTTAATTCCACAAGTTATAACAATAGCAATAGCACTTAGACTTATATACCGCTTCATACAGCCCTGTCTAAGCAGTTTAGAGAGTCGGCATATTGCCCCCAACAATCTGGGTCCTCATTTTATCGACCTCAGAAGGATGGAAGGCTGAGTCAACCTTGAGTCGGTGAGAATCGAACTGCTGGCAGTCGGCAGAATTAGTCTGCAATACTGCATTCTAACCACTGCACCACCACGCCTCTTCCACTTCCAATGAAGCTATTCTTTGTATCATTATTTTACCACCTTTCCATATCTTGCTTTTTACCCTCAGAGCCTAAGCTGCAAACCAGCATGGGCAATTCCAACAGTGATTTAGAAGTAACATGTCCTTCGACTCAGTGATGCATTTTGTCAACTTCCATTTCAAAGAAACAAATGCAATATAAACTCTTCATTTTCCATTGTGTTGCTATTCATGGTACACAGAAACACCTTTGTCACATTGTTGTTTGATAAAGCCAATTCTTCTCTCAATTAAGAATATAAAAAATCTTTTTCTAGCTCACAACAACATTCCTTTGCCAAGAGTGATTAGTTAAATATTTCTGTAACTGTTTCCCCAGAACAATCAGCCTGTAGTGTAAAGGTTGTGCTGGCTGGGAGTTATAAAACTCTACAGGGATTCAGATTGGGTAAAATTGCTCTGAAGACAAACATTACAGTCTTCATTTCTGATTTCCCTATATCCAAGATTGAGAACTTGTTTGTATGCTGCCTCTATACATGGAATTTCTATTTAGGGATCATGTTATATGATAGTTTTTATTTTATCTTTGTTTAATCTTTCTCAGAAAGCTCTTTCAGGCAGTAGGCACATCAAGTAAATTCCTTCACGAGGCGATATGAAAGCCTTCTTCCTTAGTTTGTAGATGATCAGTTTGCAACCTATCCACAGAGCTAACTACTACATGCTTAGCTTCTGGCACAAGGCACATTGGTCACTATGAAAAACAGCATAGGGCCTGCACTGAAGAGATGTCTGACAACATACATGAAAAGGGGAAAGGGGCGTGGCCAGCATTTCCGTGCCACGACGTTTCCCTCAGAAGCTCCGTGGGAGACGCCGAACTTTCGGCAGCTTGGGGGCCCGGATCTATCAGAATCCAGACCGGAACTCCCCTGGAGGGGGAGGGAAGAAGTGAGGCACCTGTCAGTAACCCGAAGGGTAAGGCAAACCCCCAGGGAAACCGATACCAGCCTCTCGACCAGCAGCTGTAAAGGGGCGACGAGTCGCCATTAGCGGAAATGGCCACGAACGGAATGATGGAAACAAAGAGATCGTGAACTGTCTGGGTAAGAAGATTTAAGTGTTGGTGCAGGAGCGGAGAAAAAGTAAAGTGTTGGAGTCGGGTGAGTGACTGGCCAATTTAAATACAGAATAACTTAAAAGAGAACAGCTGGGGATTTTCCAGAATGGGGTTGGGTGGCTATCTAGCAATTTGGAAATACCATAGACAGACTGAAATAAAATGAAGATTAAAGCCCAAGGAGATTACTGATATTTTTGTAATTGGACTTGGTGAAAATTAAAGAAATTTGAAAAAGAATGATAGATTTGGAAAAATATTTTTTAAAGCGGATTTAAAGTACTTCGGAGATTTGAGTTAAAGAGTGGTCTTGTTATATTGGAGAGCAGATAATGCCATCTGCTGGCTAAAAGAAAATATTGCAACACAGTGGAAAAATAAAATTGGTGGACAGCTGGAGATTTGAGATTTATCTTTAAGAAGATAACTGTGAACTATTAAGGAGTGGAAAGGAGTGTGTATTATCTTGTTATGTTTGATGCTGTATTGTTTTGGCGACAGAAGAAAAGAGGACTTAGAACTGGACTGGATTGAAATACAAAGAGATGAAATAGATTTAAGTTACAATTTAAAAAGTTAAGCCTTCAACAGTTGGACAAGATGGAGATATATTTCTATGAAGAATTGAAGGGGATGTTAAAACAGGTACATGAAGATATAAAAGCCTGCCTTCTGGAACTTAGAAGTGACAAGAAAATTGAAAAGAAGTTGGATGATAAAGAACAAATAGGACTCATTATGATGGACTGTGATTATATTGCTGAAAAAGGGATTGAAAATAAAAAACAGACTGATGATTACACTGGGATCTACAGTGACAAGAAAAGAATAAAAGAGAAGTATTGGTTTCAGAAGAATCAATTAAAAAATAAGAGGGGAAATAGGGAGAAGA
The DNA here is from genome assembly GCA_003457575.1 of Thermophis baileyi. Lineage (NCBI taxonomy): Eukaryota > Metazoa > Chordata > Lepidosauria > Squamata > Dipsadidae > Thermophis > Thermophis baileyi. Next base: position 1,301,800 of record QLTV01002429.1, read on the forward strand.
GATTAGGAGGAATGGAGTTAAGACTTAAGCAAACAGTATATTTAAAAGGGAAAATTAAAAAAAAGAAAAGAAGCTATTTGTATAAAAATAAAAGAAAGAAAAAGAAAAAGGAAAAAGAGAGAAAGGGTAATCCCATAAGAAGTGGAATTGTTGACAGACCAATTGAGAAAAGTAGAAGGTTAAGAGAAAGAAAGAGGGGTATTAAGATATATTGTAATAGTTTTATGGATATTTAGATATTAATTCTGTATAATTGATTATGGCATAAGGTACTTATATAAGATTGTAATATGAGGGGGGGAAGGGGGGGAATAAGTGTTACAATAGTAGATGAAAATAATGGATTGTTATAAAATTTTGATATGATGATATAGATTATAAAAAGTGAACATTAAATTTGGATAAGGAATTTAGGAAGGAGGGAAGAAAACAAACTATGATATATTAACCATGATACAAGGTTTGCAAATAAGAATTATATATGATGATATACATTATAAAAAATGGGGAAAAATTTTATGATGAAATTAGAAAGGATAAAGGGAAAAATGATTACATTATAGTGGAAAATTGTAAGAAAATTATAAATTCATATACTGTAATTGTTATATTTAAAGGTCTTTATTTGAGATTTATGTATTTTAAAAATGTGATTCTATATTGAAGAGTTTTATTGATGATTAGTAGATTGGTATGTGTTAGGAATTTAGTAAAAGCTATTAGCCAATGGATGGATATATAGTGGTAAATTACAAATTAAGGGCATTTAGAGAAGACTGAAAAATTGAGGAAAGGGTGGAATTGGCCAAAAGATTAAAATATAATTGAAAGGATAAATATGATATGAGGTATAATAGCTAATGAATAAATATTTGGAAGAAAAAAAATATTCGTCTGTTAGTAATAAAATAGATTAGAATTAGATATACTCAGGGAAGGGATAAGAGGGAAGAAGAGGAAGTAGAGAAGGAAAGGGAGAGGGAGAGGAGGGAAGTAGGAAAGAGGGAGAGAAGGAGAAAGAAGGTAAGAGGAAGAGAGGGAGATAGTAGGAGGGGAGTTACTTGAAGTATTGTGGGAAAACAGACGAATGACAAAAATATAAAAGGTGTAAAATGAAGATGTATTTTAAGGCATATTGAATAAAAATGTATAATTATATGTATTTGGATGTGATCTATGGTATATGTATTTAGATTTGTTGGAAAAAAAATAAAAAACTTATTAGAAAAAAAACATACATGAAAAGGGGGACATTTCCTTCTGTTAAGCAAAAATTATTGCCCATAGGACCTGAAACATATTAATACAAAGTAGGTGTATGTGTGCGTGCGTGCATACATGCATACACATATGCACCTTCAAATCAGATTTTGACTCCTGGCAAGTGTCAAGACTAGTCCCTGCAGTTTTCCTGGCAAGGTTTTTTGGAAGTGGTTTGCCACTGCCTTCTTCCTAGGGCTGTGAGAGACTGGCCCAATGTCACCCAGCAAGGCTAAGGCAGAACTAGAACTCATGTCATGGTCTACCAGCTTCTAACACAGTGCCTTAACCACTGCACCAAGCTGGCTCTCTCGCTCTCTTGCGCTCTCTCTACAACCAAGCATTGGTAAGAGCTGTAGTCCGATCCTGTGTATTGGTGATAAGAGCAGCAAAATATTCTTCATCCTGATCACATTTGGGGTGAGATTTTTAATTGATTCTTATTTTATTTTTGTATTATTTTTACTTTGTCTTACTTTATTGTATGCTACCCAAAGATGTAAAATCAAGGTGGTTGAATGAGTGAGTGAGTGGATAGACAGAAAGATAAAAAGAGGAGGGANGTCTCTACTCCCCACTCTGCCCTCTAGAAGACAGAGAGAGAGAGAGAGAGAGAGAGAGAGAGAGAGAGAGAGAGAGAGAGAGAGAGAACAAAAGCTAAAGAGCAGATTCATGTAAGCATTAGGAGAGAGAGAGAGATCCACCCTGCTAGGGAGAGACATCACTTCAGAATGTAAACATACAGTAGTTAGAAGATATTCAAGCTGCATGTGGGAAATTCCATACAGCAATACTCAGTAGAGTTTTCAGTGTCCCTAATGAAAGTCATGTTGCTACTGCAGAGCCTAAATTATTGACCCCTTCACCGAAGGCAAAAGGTTTTCATAATTTAGCCAAATTAAAAAGAAAAACCTACCATTAAAATAGAGGACAATGTGCCGATGTGTCCATTTAAAGACATAATCAGAAGTAGAACAGTAAGTTAATACCACGTATATCCTAATGGTTTTGCTAAGCAAAATTAGCTTTCTGGCCAAAAACCATGAGCTTGGGGGCAAAAGGATCCATATCCATAAGAGCTGGAAACTGAGTGAAATAATAATAATAATAATAATCACTTTCTCGTGTCCTAGATCTTTTAGAGAATGATATGAAATTATCCATTAACATCACCAACAAAGAATGTGCCTGAAATTTTTCAGCCCGTTAATGCCATTGGGAGGGAATTTCTAAAGTAAGAAGGGGAGTAGGAAGTCTCAAAAAAAATTAAAGAATAGTGGCCCAAACCATGCCACTCTTAATTACGTTGCTGCTAAATTACAGAAATATGATCTTGGGATTACTGTATATGGGGCTTTATTTTGCACAAGAAGTTTATTATGGTGTATCTATTTATTCATCCAATTTAAATAGCTGGACATCTCAATAAGTGACTCTGACTGGTGAACAGAATTAAAATAAAATAAAAAGAACAATTACAAGCATTAGAAAAATTAAAATACAAAGCAGCTTCAAATGTGCAAATACAAACCTTCAACAAGTTTGACTTTGTTATGTACCCATTTTGAACTAAGGTTTGCAAGGTTTTGAACTGAACTTCTGCACAAAACTATCCTTACACCGTTCTTGTGTAATCATCATTAATTGCTGATACAGAGTACAGGGCATACCATAAATCAGTCTGCATAGACAATTTATTATGTAAATTACATTAAATGTGCAAATTGATTGCCCTTTTCTTCAAAACACTTCCTTACTCATTTCATGCATGACCTTTGAACATTTCTATATACAGGAACATGTTCTCTGGAAAAAAAATTAAACTTATTATGAATGACCCACGGGACCTGAATTTTGGTACACCCTGCATATTTAAGGCTACACAAGTACTGGTCAAGATGATTTGAGTATTATCTAGGATTACAAATTGGATCCATGGGTTGAAGAGTGCCTACCCCTGCCTTTAAAATAAAACTTTAAGTTATTGGTGCAATCTACCATACTTGATTATTTTCTCAGAAGATTGCAGCACCTTGTGATGTTCTAATCCTTGCTATTATGCTATTGTATCAACGGTTATTTTATTCTAGGCTTGTTTTTGTTCTTAATTGTAAGAGAATAATAAATACTAATTACTAACTAACTTGGATGAGCTTGGAAAACTAAAGCATTTCAGGTCTGGCTGGTTTTCAGCTGAGAAACCTCCAAGTAATATTAAAGCTGTAGGCTAGATTGGGAGGTTGAAAAAATATCCAGGATAATGGAATAGCAAACCATGTCTGCATTGTTTCCATGAATACATACAGTACATGAAGTCATAGGAATCCAGTTTCAATCTCTCCGTAATTTAGTTTGTAACTCAATAATGGGAATATTTAGTCTACTCCTAAATTGGGAATGGACATGAAATTAAAACATGAAGTGTACAAGAAATGCAAGCTAAATAACTACTCCAGGGTCACTAGTGGAGATATTACGATCAGTGTATTTCTTAAACCCTGTGTTTAATATACTTGTATATGCCCCCATTTTGCTATTGGGAGAGACTCTGGGCAGCTTACAATGCAATGCAAAACTAATATGCAAGGTTTTTCAACAAATGAATGCCAAAATGGCAGGCTGGGTCCAGGTTTATAACATCATGCTAGGCCAAGATGTAATAAAGTTCAAAAGTAAATCAGAAAGAATTATTTCACGGAAAGGGTAGCAGAAGCTTGGAACCAACTTCCAGTGGACATAGTGGGTCAATCGTTAGTAAGTGAGTTTAAAGATGCCTGGGATAAACATGTGTCCATCATCTGACAAAAAATTAATAATAATAATAATAATAATAATAATAATAATAATAATAATAATAATAATAATAATAATAATAATAATAATAAGAAGAAGAAGAAGAAGAAGAAGAAGAAGAAGAAGAAGAAGAAGAAAA
>QLTV01002429.1:1306350-1320401 GCA_003457575.1 Thermophis baileyi
CAACACAAAAAAATTGCAAAACACCAGCATTTAAAAATCGAAATTCAACGATTATGGCACAAACCACCAGTGGTAATTCCAGTGGTGATTGGAACACTGGGTGCTGTCCCAAAAGCACTGGAATTAAATTTGAAACAGCTCAAAATCGACAAAATCACCATCAGCCAAATGAAGAAAGCCACACTGCTCGGTTCTGCACATATACTTCGGAAATACATTACGACGTCCTAGGCCCCTGGGTGGGGCTCGACTAGTAATTAATGCCAAATCCGGTGAAACAACTGGCCACTGTGATACAATTGTGGATAATAATAATGATGATGATGAAGAAGAAAAAATTACTTAATTAATTAATTAAAAAGAAAACAACAACAAAAAAACTCAAAGGGCAGACTCGATGGACCACTAGGTCTTTTTCTGACCTCAGTTTTCTGTTTCTTAATATGATATAATCATTGTGGTTTATCAACATGGTTTATAGTTCATCTGCATACCTACCTTGAGCTGCAGTGGCGCAGTGGTTAGAGTGGAGTACTGCAGGCTACTTCTGCTGACTGCCGGCTACCTGCAATTTGGCAGTTCAAATCTCACCAGGCTCAAGGTTGCCTCAGCCTTCCATCCTTCCGAGGTGGGTAAAATGAGGACCCAAATTGTTGGGGGCAATATGCTGACTCTGTAAACTGCTTAGAGAGGGCTGGAAAGCACTGTAAAGCGGTATATAAGTCTAAGTGCTATTGCTACTGCTATTGTTACCTTCCTTTCTTCTTTTATTAGCTCTGGTCTTCTTATCAGGACATGAACATGTTATTCATAACAATACGCCCTTTTCCTGATTTCCTCCATAACAGCCATCTTGTAAAGAAGACAAGGCTGAAAGCAGGTGACTGGCCCAAAGTCTTTCAGCGAGTGGATTTGAATCTTCAGTTCTACCATCCTAATCCAATAAACTAACTTCTACATCACACTGGCTTTATATATCAATCAATTTACTATGGCTTATTTAATAAAGCCATAGCTAAAGAAAGCTCAACAATTGCTCCTTTGCCCTAGTGACTGCCTGACCAAGATGCTGGTTGTGACCAGTGCCTGTCAAATAAGGTTTGTTGGGCTGCTCCCCCACCCCTTAAATTCTAGCCAGCATATTTTTCTTTCTCATGTTGTTGTTTTAGGTTGCCCCACCTTGTATAGTGCCCTGCATAGGGCACTGATATACAGTACATACGGCACTGATGATGTTACTTAGCTGGGTAATGAAAGATCTGCAAGAAAACAACCAAGCTCAGAGAGTATCAAGAACCCAATTTGTGCATAGTATCCCAAAATCAACTTGTGCCCGACTTATCTGTGTAGAAGCTCTCTATCACTACCTAGACATAGAGAGAGCGCACACACAGAGAAGGCATAAAAACATAAACTTGTGCAGTCTTTAGTAGAGAGTGTATTCGGTTCTGAGCAAAGATGGAATCTCAGCCAGGGAAGGAAGAAGATTGGGGAAAAATAGGAGCTGTGGAAAGCAATTATTTCCTTAATCATCTTTGTTCCAAAGTGTTAAGGTGCGTAGAAGACACAAATAGTATGCCTACTGGGACGCACAGGAGCTAATTACCCTGGCAATGTAGGAACTGAACTGAGATCTATGTAACCGGGTTAACCCCATGGGGGTGAAAAAAACATTAAGCCAGAGACAGGTTGATGCCAGTAAAACCTGCGGTCAGTGCTCTTGACTCACCTTGACAGGTTGGGCTCTCTGGAAGGGTTTTTAGCCTGCCCAACCTGTTCTAAATCTGTGTGTTTTTTTTCCAGGAGTTAAGGGGTGATTTATTGCCTAATTAGGCAGTAGGAACATCATAAAAATAAATGTGTGGATTTCTATTGAGATTTTGCAGACGCTCCAAATCATGTTTTAATTGGGAAAGGAAACATTATGATAGCCCTCCCAGAGACACCCGTGTACAGACCCATTATGCTACGCTAAGTCTCCTGTGCAAATGGTTAATGAAAAGCCATCACTGGCTGGTTTGGTTGGAACCACAGTTCGTTTCAAGAGGAAACATGCATTTTAAAATACGAAATGCCTGTCAGGCAGAAGTTTCAAACTTGGAAAAGCAAAGGAATCCTGCTAATGATGATTTGTATTGACAGTGTACACTTCATTATAAATTTAAATGTGCGTTCAGCTACCTTGTTACAGCACAAGCACAGTAAGAGGAAATCCTTCTCTCTCGCGCGCGCACACATGCATGGGGACTTCTGTCAGAGCAGAAACTGATCCAAATTCCTGATATCCTGCAAAATAGCACTTAGACTTATATACCGCTTTACAGTGCTTTACAGCCCTCTCTAAACGGTTCACAGAGTCAGCATATTGCCCCCAACAATCTGGGTCCTCATTTTACCCACCTCGGAAGGATGGAAGGCTGAGTCAACCTTCAACAAATTAAAAAGCTCCGCTGAGATGAAGCCTCATTTTTGGCTTCTGACTCTTACAAAAATAAAAAAATTGTTGTCATCATTTTCCCAAAAGATGCTGAATCATTTTACTCCAGGACGTGAAGAATAGGGCAATCAGGAAAAGATCTTAATCTATTTGGAAAGAGGGCTGTTGATCTTTTCAAAATCCCGGCCCTACTAAAAAAGAGAAGAAAAGTGACTATTCTTATGTACTGATAAATATGTAAATATTGCCATCTTCCAGCACACAGATGAGTCTGAAAAACATTTAAAAGGACCTTTTCAAAGCTGCGTACTAAGGACTTTCTTCCCGTAATAAAAGATATCCTTCAAAATGTTAAACGTCAAAAAATGGGAATCGTGTGTGTGTGTGTGTGTGTGTGTGTGTGTGTGTGTGTGTGTGTGTGTGTGTGTGTTAACCTGAAACAGCAACAGTTAAAGAGAAATAACACATTTACAGAAATTAATTTCTGCATTGGATACTGGATTTAAGTAAAGATCTCAACGCCTGTACAGTAAATCTTAGAAAAAAGGTGGAAGAGTTTTAGATGTAAGATGGAAGAGGGTAGATGTCCCTCTTCCTTTTAGCAGACATTAAGCAAATAATGATTATTACAGCCAAAAGCCCAATTAAGGTACAGAATGATTGTGGAGTCTTCCCCTTCCAGGGTGTTTTTTTTTTTTTTAATGTTCATCTGGTGACTCATAGACATGTCCAGATTGTGGTCTTGGCAACAAGATGTGAAGGGTTTGCTATTGGCTCCTCTCAAGGTACTTTTTCAGCTTCCATGACTACCCTAAAACCATGGGGTGCCTCTGACTCTTCATCCAAGCATCAATCAGGTCTGACCCTGCTTAACTTTTTGAGACAGGGTCACCATGATCTAAATAGGTGAAAATCAGTTTGGTCTAGTGGTCAAAGCACCAGGCTAGAAAACGGGAGACTGTGAATTCTAGTCCTGCCTTAGCCATGAAAGCTGGGTGGGTGACCTTGGGCCAGTCTCTCTCTCTCTCTCTCTCTCTCTCTCTCTCTCTCTCTCTCTCCAACTCACTTCAGAGGTGGTGGTTGTAGGGAAAATAACAGAAGGAAGATGTGTTGGATATGTTCGCTACCTTGAGTTATTTGTAAAAAAAATAATAATAAAGGTGGGATACAAATAAATAAATACAATGAACATTACTGAATGGTCTGGAGCCAAACTAATCACTCAATCCTATGCATCTGAAATCAGAAATAAGTGTCTATGTAAGATTACAAAACGGGTCTTACATGGATCATGATTAATATTAACTGTAATTCACAGGCTACAGTTCTGTACATACTTGCCAGGACTGCTCAATTCATTAGGATTCAGCCAGCATTTTCTACACTTTTATTCCAGCAGTTCTGCATCAGGGGTGGGTTCTGGATCCTTTTGCTGCCAGTTTGCTCAGGGTTGCGCCCCGCGTGCGCGCAATCAAAAAATAGCTTCTGCGCATGCAGAAGCAAAATCCAAGATGGCGGCACCCACAGAGACACCGACAGAACCGGCTCCATGACATCATCACTGAGTTACTAACGGTTCTAAAGAACCGGTTAGAATCGGTAGGAACCCACCTCTGTTCTGCATACATCCTGACACCATCCCTAGCACTTGGTATCTCCCAGTGTCTACAGCTTGTTCTCACATTCTTTCAAAGCCTAACCAAAGGCAAATCAAAGGCGAACTCATAGCTAGAGCTTTGGACTTTGTTTTCTTCTTCCACTCCTCTGGCTTTGCTTTGTTTATCATCTTGCCTGATCAAGAAGACATGAACTCCTGTAGATTATCTGGTGGCCAAAGTAGGCATCATAACATTATTGCCCTAAATATAGCCTTTTAAAATTTCATTAAGTTGCCCTTGATTTTTTTTAATGCTTCATTGGTAAGATTTTTTTTTGTCAATACAAATGTCCTCAGTTAGAAATCTTTAAATCAAGATAGAGCAGGGGTGTCAAACTCAAGGCCGTGGGCCAGATCCGGACCACAATGTGGTTAGATCTAGCCCGCAGAGCCGCCCTGGAAACTGCGAAGGACATGCCTGCGGCGCCTCGGCCCAGCCCAGGCTGACTGGGCACTGATCTACAACCTGGTGGTGGCCATCCAGGCCAGAAAGGAGGTAGGAGCTGCTCACTCATGTGCGCAGGCCTTATTGTTTGAGTGCAGGAACGAAGCCTTCAACTGAATGAGGAGGCACCACGGGGCCAGCGCCTCACACCCGCGTCCAGCCCGCCGGAGATCGCCATGCCGAGGGAGAAATGAGAGACCCTGTTGTCCCACAGAGCCCGCCACCGCTTGAGCAGGGAGGACGAGGAGGAGAAGAGCAGGAGGCTTTGCGGGTTCTCAACAAAATCGAGTTTGACACTCCTCAGATAGAGCATCTTATAACTCTCAAACTGGGTCACAAAATAAATAAATAGATAAAATAAATCCCAGAACTCTCTGTGGATACTAAGAAAAAAAATAGCCTCATAGATTTCTTCATCCCTAAACATGAATAACATAAACATTTGTTCTAAAGCAATGACATCAGATTGGTGGGTAGGGAGGGGAAACATCCCCTACTTTGAAAAACACTATCCAACAATGCCTATCAATATTCTAAGACGAAAGTTTAAATGTCAGTTTCTAAAGTTTTGTTATTCTTTGCTAATTTCCAGTACTGAAGAAACGTGCATTAATTAACATTATCACCAAGGCAGCAAAATTTCCTAAAGTACTCATCACTCATTGGTAGCTGGTATTGTAATAGACTTGATATTTATAGCTTATATGCTTTCCTCTGTGCTATTCTATCCACTTGTGCTATAAATAAATCAGTCATAAAGGCCTGTCTTCCCACACTTATGACATCTCAGTGATGTTTCTGCTTTGTTGTTTCTGATTTCAGCAACCAAGTGCAAACAGCTGATTCTTGTCCAGGTGTTGAATTAGCTTGTTCCAGGGGTGGGTTCTGGATCCTTTTGCTGCCGGTTCACTCAGGGTCGCGCCGTGCGCGCGCCCCCACTTTGCGCACGCACGCGCCCCCGCAGCAATAAAAAAATAGCTTCTGCGCATGCGCAGAAGCAAAAATTCGCTTCTGCACATGCGCAGAATCAAAATCCAAGATAGTGGCGCCCACGGAGACGTCGAAAGAATCGGTTCCATGACGTCATCGCCAGTTTACTAACGGTTCTAAAGAACCAGTTAGAACAGGTAGGAACCCACCTCTGGCTTGTTCCCATAATGCAGTAACTTGTATTTTTTCAGCAGTGTCCATACCTTTGAACAGAAGGTATGATAGAAAGATAATATCATTACTAGTAAAATCACTGCTGTATTCAAGCATGTCCTCATTGCTATATTATATTGCCTTGTCTGAATCATATTATTTGATTGAATCATGGAATATTTATTGTAGGTTTAAAACAAGAAAGGGAAAACTAGTTTAGCGTCTTACTTATTACCTATATTTACTTGAAGATGAAACACTTTTGAGAGCAAGATAAAAATCAGTATTTCCAATTTTCCTCCACATTATGAATGTGAACTGCAAGTTTATCTCAGTTATGTTTCTGGAAAGCCTGAGTAGCTACATGTCAAATACAAAATCTCCCACTGTCAAATGCTAAATACTTGTCAGTATGAAAGCTGAAATTAATTCATCCCATATTTTTTCCTTAAAGACCTTCAATTTTGATAGTGAATATTATATAGGCAGTGGTTAGAAATATAGATATTCTGTGGTTAGGCAATAATTAACATTGACATTCATATCCCCAATTTTTACAACAGGGGAAAAACTTATTTGACAATACAGAATGTAACAACTTTGTCAGGATTTAATCATATTCGATACATAACAGTCTCAACATGTGTTATTGGACAAATTAATAAATCACTAGACATGATAATGTTTAACAGCTGAAATTTCATTTTCAGTTGTTTTGTCAGGGAACAAATGCCAGACAATATTTGATAGGCAGCATCCACCATCAGGCATTGAGATAGCAACTGGCGTGGTGTGGTGGTGAAGGAATTAGGACTGGAAAAATCCAGGTTAACGTTCACTTTCAGGCATGGAAGCTCACTGGATTTGGGGCAGTTTTTTTCTTGCAACCTAAACTAGCTTATCAGGTTGTTATGATCCAAAACTAAAGGTGAGAGTGTGTTCTCCCTGGAGCTCTGAAAGGAAAGGTGAATATGAGTAGTCCTTGGCTTAAAACCACAATTGGGACCAGAAAAATTGTCAATAAGCAGTATGGTTGTTAAGTGAAGCATCATGTGACCGTACCTGATTTTACAGCCTTTTTTGCTGTCAAGTAAGACATCATATGGCAGTCAGAAGACATGATGAAAATTCTTTAATTTCACAACATATAGACAGATGTAATGTAACCATAGTTTCAATTGGGAAAATGTGACAATCCTAGACCAGGCCAAGTCCAAAAATGCCAGGGAATTTCTAGAAGCCTGGCACTCTGACAAATCAGGCATCCATGGACACATAGATATTAACAACATCTATAGACTATGCAAAAGAGACAATCAACCAGCCCAAAAGAGGACAAAAAGACTCCAGCACCTCTCCACCAGTAATCAGCACCCAGATCAGCATAGACTAACTCAGGGGTGAAATTCAAAAATTTTCCCTACCGGTTCTGTGGGCGTGGCTTGGTGGGCGTGGCAGGGGAAGGATACTGCAAAATCCCCATTCCCTCCCCACTCCAGGGGAAGGATACTGCAAAATCCCCATTCCCACCCCACTCCAGGGGAAGGATACTGCAAAATCCCCATTCCCACCCCACTCCGGGGCAGTCAGAGGTGGTATTTTCCGGTTCTCCGGACTACTCAAAATTTCTGCTACCGGTTCTCCAGAACCTGTCAAAGCCTGCTAAATTTCACCCCTGGACTAATTCCAAGGTTAACTTAATACCCCAATCAAGAAACTGACAAAGAGCCATCAGCAAACAGCCCAACCAAAGAATCCCTAAGACCACCCCCACCCACACAGACAGGCAAGTCACCAGAATATAAAGAGTTAGGGTAATGAAATGTCTGCAAGAAAACAAGCAAGCTCAGAGAGCACCCAGGACCCCTCAAGACATCATATGGTCATCATTTGCAACCTTCCCTGCCAGCTTCCCCATTTGAATCCGCTTGTAAGAAGCCAATTGAGAAGATGGCAATTAAATGATAACCTGGAATGCTGCAACCATTGTAAATACAGGCTAGTTGCCAAACCCCTGAATCGCAAGCAGGTAACAATCGCTGTGTGAAGTCCAGTCATAAGTCACTTTTTTCAGATCTGTCATAACTTTAAATGGTCATTAAATGAACAGCCCTAAGTCAAGGTCTATTTGTATCTAACAAATGGATGTATAATATGATGGTGAGTGGAACTACATATTGCCTGCCACAAACAAACGATCCATGGAAAGTTTCTGATTTTGCCCAATGATGCAGATCTTCCTAACCCAGTTATTATTATTATTATTTTCTTTTTAATCTGGACCATGTGTTCTCATCTGAAATCTTTTGCAAGAATGTTAGAAAACTCATTAGATTTGGAGCATTTAAAATATTTTTTTTAAATATTATTTTGTTTTCATCTTGGAAACGTACAGTGCAGGCATTATCGCTTTTATTTATTAATTATTAATTTATTAATTTATTTATTAATAAAATTTGTATGCCGCCCAACTCCCAAAGGACTCTGGGTGGCTCACAACACATGAATAAAAACACCGATAAAAACATAATAAGTACAATTTAAAATTATCAATAAGACATTTACACCTACATTCATGGGCCAATCCATGGGTTATTGGCCCCAGGCCTGCCGGAAAAGCCAGGTCTTAACAGCTTTACGGAAAGCCAGTAAGGTGGGGGTAGTACGGATCTCGGGAGGAAGTTGGTTCCATAGAGTCGGTGCGGCTACAGAGAAGGCCCTCCGCCGCGGACCCGCCAGCTGACACTGTCTGGCTGACCGGACCTGAAGAAGGCCGACCCTGTGCGACCTCACTGGTCGTTGGGAGGAGGGTGGGAGAAGAAGAAACTTCTTGGAAGAAAAGTGAAATGTCTTCAAAGAAAAACAAGACAGTCCAGTTGCGCAGCTGCATTCTGGACTAACTGTAGTCTCCGGACACTTTTTAAGGGTAGCCCCATGTAGAGCGCATTGCAATAGTCAAGTTGTGAGGTGATAAGGGCATGAGTGACCGTGAGCAGAGCCTCCTGATCCAAATAGGGCCGCAGTTGGTGCACAAGGCGAACCTGTGCAAAGGTCCCCCTAGCCACAGCTGTCAGATGTTGATCTAATCTTAGCTGTGAGTCTAGGAGGACACCCAAATTGCGAACCCGTTCTACCTGATTTTCTGCCCACTCCTTCTGTTTGTCTGGCTACATGGGGCGGGGAGGGCATCTGGCTAAACAGCAAAAGTTTTCAGAGAAGTCCTGCTATTATAAAAGACAATTTTGCGCCTTTCAAAACAACACAGGAATTTTCAGGAGAAAATGTTTTTAGCTCTCTGACCCAATTACCTGCTTTTTCCTGCTTGCAGCTTCCTTGAAACAGGACAAAATACAATAAATCTGCAGGGGATAAAACATCACATACATAATGTACTCATACTTTTTTCCCCCTGGGATACATAAATATGTGCTAAAAGAATCTGAAGGGCCCCAATGTCAAATGTAGCCTGTGTGTTAAAATGGTTTAAGATAGGTGCAATTCAAGGTGATGTTTATCACCTATAAAGCACTATGTGGGATCAGTTATTTGAAGAACCATTTATCACTCATGGTTTCTGTCTTTCCAGTATGGCCTAACAGAGGGCATACTCTGGATTCCCTCGATTAAACAATGTCCTATTTTGGGACCAAGAATCACATCTTCTCTTTTGCAGTGCCTCCCTCTCGAATGAGATTCCCTCTGAGATTTGGCTAGATTCCCACCTTGATGGCATTCTAGAAGACTTTGAAAACTGGGCTCTTTCTCCCAGACCTTGGGCTGGGGTATTTGAGATGTTGACGGGATTGTCATCTTTTAACTGTCTCATCTTCTTTGTTTGGATTATTCTTTATGATATTTCTATTTACTCTTTTTATATTGTTCTGTATTTTGTGAGCCCTCCAGAGTTGGCTGGAAGCAAAATTGGATAAATATTTTGTTGGTTGGTTGGTTTTGCCCTACAGTATTGGATTATTTTAGACTGGGTTTTCTGCTTGATTCAATGTTTTTAGCTGTTTTTATATTTTTCCTAGTTTTGTATACCACCCAGAGTCCACTGAAGGTGGGAGTTAAATTTAAATAAATAAATCATACTGTCTACAGGACTATTGAACTGGGGTGCAGGGTTTCCCAACCTTAATTCTCCAGCCAGCACAGAGCATGCTCTGTAAAGGACAGCATGGCTGGCTAGGGAATTCTGGGAGTTGAAGTCCACATATCTTAAAATGGCCAAGGTTGGGAAACCCTGCATAAGTGGGAGGGAGCATTTAAACAAGTGAAGATGTTGGACACATCCATGCAATTGAAGCTCCATCCCTTTTACATGTGCCCTGTGTGCAATGCATACTTCGGTTGCACAATTGTAGGCACCATTTGAGAAAACTTTTACCTTTAAATAGTCTGTCTGTCTGTCTGTCTGTCTGTCTGTCTGTCTGTCTGTCTGTCTGTCTGTCTGTCTGTCTCTTTTGCTTTCACACCCCACCCATCTATGATGATGAAATTTTAATATAACACCCTTCTGTTAAATTCCCAATTCTGAAGTTTTGTTCCCATTCAGTGTATATGTCTAAATTTAGTATGGTATGTGATATTAAGCACTGAAGTGCTTTAAGACATGTGGATAGATGCTAAGAAAATACACTTATACTGTATGCTGTTCTGAATTATTATGATTGTTTCTAGATTTTCCCCCTCCCTCTTTTTAAAACTCTTTGCTGGGTGGTATTGTTTTGCTTTTGAACAACTCATCCAGCTTCAGTGTGAGGCTGTGAAGGACTGACAGAGGACCTGTTCAAAGAAAGACTCAAAAACTATGCTTAATTTACAAACACAGCCTTGGTTGATGTTCCATACACAAGCAATTCTACATCATGCTTTTCAATCCCATGAATGGCTGTAAATGAAATAGTCAGATTGTGAAAAATAACCTAAGCAAATAGAATGGTTTATGGCAATTGCCTTTAAAAGGAACAGTGACACTATCTTTGTATTGCTCTCCTGAGTATTTGCTCTCAGATCAAGATGACGCCGGGATTTGGCAATTTCCCAGCTTAAATGCTTCTGCACTGAAGGTCTCATAAATTGCTCCTGTGAGATTCATTTATAGATTTCCATAAAGTGAATCTAGTCTTCATCTAGGTGGATTACATTTGCATCCTGTCTCATTCCATCGGATGGTTTATGACCTTCTTTAACTTCTGCATCCCGTCTGTTGTATTACAAAACTAAGGACGAAAACTGCTTGGTGAACTTTGAAAAACCTATTATGACAAAAGCTGTACAAATCAAACTCCCATCTAGACCACAGGTAAGGAGCCAATTCATTTTTGTGGTGTGTCTCTTAAGTTACATTGATGTCAGAAACACAAAAGAGGAAAGGGGACACTTTTCTCAGTGGGAAGGTAGAGAGAAAGTGTCATTATCTAAGAACAAGCTTGTTCGGGGTTCATAATGAGTGTATGCTTTATTTTTGGTATTGCTATAAAATTTCAATTAAATTAGAAGACATGAAATCCTTTGAATACCAGGAAGCTCTATGGAACTGTTAAGCAATATGCTCTTTGACACATGCTAATTTTGTTTGACCAAATCTTGGAAAGATGGCAGGACTATGCTAATGAAGGGTGGGAACTGCTCAGAGATTGACACATTGACTGCCCATTAACATAGCAGTCCCAAATTCTTTCACACCCATTTGGCCTTGAAGCCAAGTGATGTAGGAGATGACCAGCCCGAAGGAGGGGTCAAATGCATCATCAGTCACAAGTCTCTTCATGCCCACAAGAGATCGAAGTCCAGCCCACCTTGAATTCCTTATCTATCACCAAATTGCTGTGACTATTAGTAGTTCAAATTCTTATAGAGAGCTTAAGCTTGCAATTAATCTTTATATCCATTTGAACTGCCTGGATCTCCTGATTTCCCTGGTGCTTGACAAGTACATGGTGGGGCCAGCCAGGACAAAAACTACTTCTGATTCACTTTCATTCATTTTTAAATATCACTGAAAGTAAAAATAGATAACATCACCAGTAATTCAGTTATGTCTTCAATATTTCCTCATTTACATTACATTGAAAATAATGATTTAATTACTTTTAAAGTAATAATTAGAAAAGTTTAAAAAAATTACTTTTATAGGGATTAAGGCAGAGGTGGGTTCCTCCTGGTTTGGACCGGTTCGCCCGAACCGGTAGCGACCCGCTGGTGATGTCACGATGACATCACGGATCCGGTTCGGTTGGTGCCGGTCCATGGACGCTGCCATCTCTTTTTTTTGAATTTTTTTTTATTTATTTATTTGAATTTTTTCTGGGTTTTTTTTCTTCTGCGCATGTGCAGAAGCTGAGTTTCCGGCACTGCGCATGCGTCACCATCTTGTTTTTGGCTTTTTGGGGGGGGGGTTATGTTTTTGCACTGCACAGCCACGCAGCACGGGAGGAAGCAAACCGGCAGTGAGGTAAATTAGAACCCACCCCTGGGTTAAGGGCATAATCAGGGGTTCAAGTAGAGCCCCTGAAGATGATGAAGCTACACAGGAATATACCTGGTCAATATTAGCAACTGTAAGTAGGGCCATCAGGAGACATTTAGGGGGTAGGAAAAAGTAACAAAGACATAAAATTGTGACTGATGGATTCAGCAAGACTTTGTGAGTTACTGGCATTAGTGGTGATATGTCATTTGACTTACATTTCAACCATCAAAATATTTTGGGCCTAATAAGAAGTGAGCACTTAATAATGATAATTTAAATTTAATCATCATAAGAATACTTTCATATAATAATAGGTCCCAAGTGTGACAGTAAGAAATCTTCAGGTTAATATTACCTTAAATCCTTATACAAATTCAGGTTTTCCACATTAAACATGAATATTTAAAATAAACAAATAAATATAATTGCAAACTGTGAGCAACATATTGTCAGAAACAATAAACAAATGAAACAGAAGAAATGAAACAATCATATAAATAGCAATAGCAGTTAGACTTATATACCGCTTCATAGTGCTTTACAGCCCTCTCTAAGCGGTTTACAGAGTTAGCATATTGCCCCCAACAATCTGGGTCCTCATTTTACCCACCTCAGAAGGATGGAAGGCTGAGTCAACCTTGAGCCGGTGAGATTTGAACCGCTGAACTGCAGCTAGCAGTCAGCTGAAGTAGCCTGCAGTGCTGCACTCTAACCACTGCGCCACCTAAGTCCCCATTCTAATATGAGGATATTTTATACTTTCTTACAGAAATTGCACAGATGAAAATTTAGCATATCTATTGGTGCTAGTAGAGTTCTTATTTGACAAATAGGAAATGAATTACATCTCCTTCAAATAACTGATTTTATTGGAAGATGATAAATATACATTCCTGCTGTGGAAAATATTCTAACTATCTGGGTAGTTAGGAGTTGGACTCTGATTGGGCAAGTCCATTGGGGTGATTGGAGCTCAGTCCTGTGGGATTCTGAGATGAATTTGAATTAATAATTCTTGAAGAAGTGGACAGGATCCTCCAAAATGTGTTACCCAGGTCCATCCTCGTTGGTTAAAGCCACAAGAGTAGATGCAGTGGAGTCAGCTTCTTTGACAGAGGTAGTAAAGCTTCAGCCTTAAAGGAAACTGTGGTGCACTCCCTCCTCAAATTTGGGTAATCACTGCCCTGCTTCCAACTTTTCCTTTCGAACAATAGTTATAAAGAATTCTGGAGGAAGCAAATTTTCTGGATTCATTTGATCATACCCATTATATATCTTGATTCTGAGCCAGCCAAGTATGATGTCAATGTCCTGTCTCAGTATCTGGAGGCACTGCAGATTTAGATGGAGAGAAACAGAATCTGCCTCAATCCACCAAGACTGAATACTGCAGATATTAGGGGCCTCTGGATCTGATGATGCCCCATTTTTAGCCTCTGATGGGTTTGCTGTTATCCATTCACGTGGTCCTTAATATGAGTATTGTGTGAGATCCACAGTTCCAGTTCAAGAGTAGGTGGCTGCTGTGGCCAAGAAGGCTTTGTTCAATTACCATATTTTTCGGAGTATAAGACGCACTTCCCCCCCCCCAAAAGAGGGTGAAAATTTGGGTGCGTCTTATACACAGAATGTAGCCCCATCTACGCACCCCCACCCTTTGGCTTCTGCCTCCCAGCAATTTGCCTCCTTGCAGCAAACAGCACACAGCCTGATTAGCACAAGCAAGTGATTGTCAGCCTCCCGACCATCAGCTGTTTCAGGCTGCAAGCAGGAATAGGCTATGGCAATCCCTGCAGCCTGAAACTATTAGCTGCTTGTGCTAATCAGGCTGACTAAAACTGAAAGTGAAACTGAAACGGGCTTTTTGCTGCAAGGCGGCAAAGTGCTGGGAGGT
>QLTV01002429.1:1324092-1342027 GCA_003457575.1 Thermophis baileyi
GTCTTCTCATCGTTCCTATCACCCATCTCCTCCCACTTATGACTGTATGACTGTAACTTGTTGCTTGTATCCTTACGATTTATATTAATATTTATTGTTTCCTGATTGCTTATTTGTACCCTATGACAATCATTAAGTGTTGTACCTTATGATTCTTGACGAATGTATCTTGTGTGTCCAATCACACTTGGCCAATAAAGAATTCTATTCTTTTCTATTCTATTCTATTCTATTCTATTCTATTCTATTCTATTCTAAATGTTTTTTTTTCCTGCTTATTATTCTTACCAGCAAGCTTACAGCAGAAAATTCATGGGCTTTCAGGATTGCAATTTATTTTTTTTTCTCTTTTAAATATCTTGGAATGTTAATAGCAAAAAAAGCTGGAACAATTAGTATTGAAAAATTCTAATTCGCTTGTGAAAAAAAAATCAAATGAGACTTTGACAGGCAGAGAACAATTAAATCTATCACTCCTAGATAAAGCTATAATACAAATTACAATTCTTCCTTGCTTTCTCTCCCCCCCCCCCCCCATTTCAATGTATTCCCATTATGCTCTCAAATGAGAAACTCAAACCTTGTTAATCTCTTATGGAAACATTTATCAGCCAGGGCAAAATGTTTCCAATTTCTACTGTAGTTAAATATTGGGGGGCAGGGGGGAGGCAATGACTGCAAGGAACATAAATTACTTCCATTCTCCACCATTTTGTCAGAATTGAAGAAGCTTGTTGGATGAGAAGCGAAACGTCTTCAAGGCAAAACAAAGGAAGTCCAGTTGCCTTTTGAAAAAGCACCTTTGGGGCAACCATAACCTGGATATCTGAGAATCTCCATAGACATTTAATTTCAGAAGTTTATGGATGCTTGGTTTTGCACTCATTCATGCCTAAAATCCTTGTGAGAAAATGTCATTTTCTGATTCTCAATGGGAAGGGTTGAGGAATCATTCACTAGAAAACAGTTTCAGCACAGTTTGGAAAAACATTTAAAACAAACACATGGATGTGGCACTTAACCTCCATTAAATTATACCAAAGGTTGTTTTCTTTTTCCATCCATATAGTGAGCCTGGGACTTCTCAGCATACATGGCTTATCTGACCAACTATTAAAAAAACTTTTTGGAAGCTTTAAAGTTTACAAAGTTTAACAATTTTGTGCAAGTGGTTAGATTGTTCAACTTCAGAGTGTGTTGCTTTCTTTTCACTATTAAATGTAGTTTTGGATTTTAATCAATATGTTACTTGGAATACCGAAGACTGGCAAAACTGAATTATCAAAAAATATGGAACATGATTCTGGCCCAAAACTTGACGAAGGCTAATTGAAAACCAAGAAACAGAAATTGCAAATATAGTGTCAAGCTTTCCCCATTACTCAAATTCCAAGTCTACCTTTGAAAGTCAAAAATAAACTTTGACAAACCAGTGTAATAAGATATTATTAGAGATACTGGAAAAGCCATAATTTAAGCAGAAAACCAGATGTGTACAGCTTTTCTCTCTCTCTCTCTCTCTCTCATACACACTTCCCTCTCCTCCCCTCATTCCTTTCCCCTTCCCTTCCATTGTATCTTTTTCATTTCTTCAGACCTTTGCATGCTCACTGGGAAGGTCCAATGCAGGAGTGGGATTCAGCCGGTTCGGACCGGTTAGGGCGAATTGGATGTTAATTTTAATCTGGTTCGCCAAACCGGTTGGTCCAAGGACTGGCTGACCCCGCTCATCCCACCCCGCCCTGCCCAGGAGTCTCCATGTGGCCCATTTTGGATGCCAGGTAAGTTCGTGGAGGCTCTGGGAGGTCGAAAAACGGGCCTACCGGAAGTACCGGAAGTCCGGAAACGCGTTAGTTGCAAGGACTGGCTGACCCTGCCTACCCCACCCCGCCCCTCCCAGAAGTCTCCACGCGGCCTGTTTTGGATGCCAGGTAAGTACAGGGCCCGCGCGGAGGCTCTGGGAGGTCGAAAAACGGGCCTACCGGAAGTACCGGAAGTCCGGAAACGGGCCTGTTTCCGGCCTTCAGAGGGCCTCCGGTGCCCGGAGGAAGCAGTTTTCGCCCTCCTGGAGGCTTGAGGAAAGCCTCCGGAGCCTGGGGAGGGTGAAGAATGGGCCTACCGGAAGTACCGGAAGTCCGGAAATGGGCCCGTTTCCAGCCTCCGGAGGGCCTCCGGTGCCCGGGAGAGGCCGTTTTTGCCCTCCTGGAGGCTCGAGGAAACCTTCAGGAGCCTGAGGAGGGCAAAAAACGGGCCTACTGGAAGTACTGGAAGTCTGAAAACGGGCCCATTTCCGGCCTCTGGAGGGCCTCCTGTGCCCGGGGGAGGCTGTTTTCGCCCTCCTGGAGGCTCAAGAAAAGCCTCCAGAGCCTAGGGAGGGCAAAAATGCCCCCCCCCACACCCATGGTGCAGGAGGCCGAGTAGGCCATGCCCCCATGGCCACACCCACCCAGCAACTGGGCAGCGAACCGGTTGCTAAAAATTTTCAATCCCACCCCTGGCCCAATGATATGTTTATTACTGCCTCAGACTGGCCTACTGTAGTCTCAGACGTATAAGTAGTCCTCAACATACAACAGTGCATTTAGAGATCGTTCAAAATTACAACGGCACTGAAACAAGTGAGATGACCATTTTTCACACTTATGACCATTGCTGCATCCCCATAGTGATCAAAACACTGATGCTTGGCAACTGACTCATATTTATGATGGTTACAGTGTTTCAGGGTCACGTGATCCCCTTTGGCAACCTTTTGACAAGCAATGTCAACGGGTAAGCCAGATTCACTTAACAACCATGTTACTAACTTAACAAGTACAGTGATTCACTTAACAACTGTGGCAAGAGAGGTCATAAAATGGGGCAAAATTCACTTAACAAATGTCTCACTTAACAACTGGGGCTCAGTTATGGTTGTAAGTCAAGGACTTCCTGTACTGTATGACTTTTGACTGTGGTATTTTTAGTCCTCACACGTGGTCTCCTTTAAATTCCTTTTGCATTCATTGTATGCCAAGGAGTCCTTCCTTCAACCAACCAAGTGGAAGATAGTACTTGAAAGTATTATGTAATCATTTTTAGGTTAAATAGTCAATGCTCTTTATTTATGAATGGCTTCTTTTCAATATGGGCCTTACTATGTTTTATAAAGGTTTGGTTTCTTTTCTTTAAAAACAAACTCTGCATTTCACATTTGCTGTAACAGATAAATGAACTCTTAAGGCAGACATCAATTGCTTGAAAGCTTAACAGGACAAGATTTGTGGAAACTGAAGTTTTCTTCTCCCCGTTCCAAAAAGCTTTCTTGGGCTCCATGGAGCAGATAAAGTAAATATTGCTATTTTATGTCTTTGGATAATTCTTAAGATGTATACAATTTTAATTATGATTTTGGTCAACTTTAAGTCACTGTATTTTGACTTCTAATTCCATTTGAGTTTGGGATAGTTTCAGCCCAGTTGACAATGGCCATGTAAGTGCAGTGCTTGGAAGAAAATCTAGATACATGGCTTCAGATTTGGATATCCCCTAGAAATAGCTTTGGTTACCCTCCATAGGGACAATGATGGCAGAGAGTTTTTATGTCGATTCTTCTATATATATCGACTACTAACTATGCAATCAGGGTTCTACTTACCTTCCCTACCAGTTCGCATCGAGGGGAAAAAATCTAGTCGTGGGGAAAAAACAGAGCGTAAGGAAAGAAAAACTGATTTTTTTTTGGTCTCATTTTTGGCTGTTAAGAAATACTTTAAAGAAACAATCTATCTCCATCAATCCTTTCCCTGCCAACCCTCACCCCCAACTGATAATCTAATCCCAAACAAACCAATGCATATCTTAGATTAATGGAATAAAGCAGTAAAAACAGAATGTGTTTCACATGACTTGGCCAGAATCATTGGCTTGATATTTCTCTACCTCTTAATACTAAAGAACACAGAGCAAAAAACAAAAGAAAGAAAGAAATTTTCAAGCAAGATGGTAACACTATGTCCAGTAAGACACAAATCAAGCCAGATAATTTTGCCGTGCTAATAATGATACAAACGTTTCTTACTTTTTGCTCACAATACTCTATGCAGTATAAAGTGACAGCTAAGGTACACATACATGATGGTATATTTAGAAACCGAACTCACTGACATAGCAGTAAAATACTTTTAGTACTTTCCAATTCACTCTGTCGAATCCAACAAAACCCACAGTATAAGAACGTAATAACGTTTCACTTTTTTAATTACTCCCACTGAGCATTTTGTCTGAAATGCTTCATCTTATATATGAGTGAGGCCTCCGGTAGTACATTCTAGACCAGTCCTTCTGCTAATGAAATCCATCCATACTGCTACAAGGGGACAATAAATTACAAATATTGATTCGAGAGCGACAAAAGTTTCCAAATGCTCATTGGCCTGTAATTCTGGTTCTTTGCAACACTTTTGATGCCAGTTGGGCATACAATTTATCTAAGTACCAACTGATGTCAGTGCTAGTATAATAGCATCATTTTCTCCAGAAGCTGCACAAGCAATGAAACTAAGATTACACCGTATATATAAAATTAATGGACAAATAGGTACATTATGTATTTGCATTTCACATAGATCAGGTTAGATTGTATCTGTTGTGAGGATACACACACACACACACACACACACACACACACACCAGATACAATCTAACCTGATCTATGTGAAATACAAATACATAATGTACCTATTTGTCCATGACCATTAATTTTGGGTTATGTACTTGTATGCTTTTAAAAACTAATTTTATTAAAGATTATAATGGCAGTAGTAAAAACTGGTACAAACTAATAAGTAGAAAGATAAAGTGCAATGGAAAGGGATTTTTTTTCAGGGTTTATATTAGAAGTGTGATGTTGTTTTTCTTGTTGTTATTTCCATCTTTTGTACTACAAATGTTTTAGATCCAGGATACAAAACTTGTAAAACGAACAAACCAATGAACATATGATTTGAACTTATTTTTCAGTGAGTGTATGGATTCATGCCTATAAATTACAAGTATAGATAGTCCTTGACTTACAACAGTTTGTTTAGTGACTGTACTAAGTTACAACGGCACTGAAAAAAGGGACTTATCATCCCTTGGCAACTGGCTCATATTTATGATAGTTGCAGGAGGTCATGTGATCCTCTTTTGTGACCTTCTGACAAGCGAAGTCAATGGAGAAGCCAGATTCACTTATCAACTGTGTTACTAACTTCACAACTGCAGTGATTTGCTTAACAACTGTGGCAAGATAGCTCATAAAATGAGGCAAAACTCACTTAACAACAGTCTCGCGTAGGCACAGAAATGTGGTGCTCAGTTGTGGTTGTAAGTCAAGGACAGAGGTGGTATTCACTTACCTTCCCTACTGGTTTGCAAATGTGAGCGCGCGCATGCGCGCGTGCCCTTTGGTCGCACATGCCCCTTCCGCACATGAGCACAATCTTCCGTGCATGCGCTTTGCTCGCGAGCACATCTTGCGCGAATGCACGCGACTTCAAAATATGCAGAAATAGGACAGCATAGCACCGGGGCGGGTGGGCAGGCCCACCCGCAGGTCGCCGCTACCGGTTCGCCTGAACCGGTCCGAACCGGCTGAATACCACCTCTGGTCAAGGACTACCGGTACTTGTAAAGATGCATCTAAAAAACAACAACTACCAATGAAATAGAGATTCATTCAATCATTGTGGAAAGGCTGAGGCCACTGAAATCCCTCTTCTCCTTGGCCGTGGTTCTTTATCTTTAAAGCCGACTTGGATCAGACTGAGAGGATCACTTTAGCTAGAAAATTGCTCTTAAACCCTATTTGGGAGTTAGTGGGGCTAAACCTGAGAAGCAGCCATTTGGACAGAGAGCACTAAGCCATCCTCTCTGGCCCTGATTCAATCCTACGGATAAAGTCTCCAACTTGGCTTCTGATTCTTGTCCAAGCACTGCATTTGTCATCTGCCTTGGCACATGGACCTTGCTGCCTGCGGTTTCTGCCCATTCATGAAGGTGACCTTAAACGAGCCTCACGCAGGAAGCAGTCCTAAACCTTCCCAGTTTAAGGGATCCAGTTTCTAAGGAGGGCACAATCAAAGTCGGCATTATCCTTGCTTTTCCATAAGTGATAATCCTTGATGTTCAATGGTTGGCTGCTGCAGATTTTTCTGCTTGCTTGCTACATGACACGATTTCTAAATATGGCCCTTTGACTGGATTCCCAGGTAGGAAGCCGTATGCTCAAGAGCTTGGCTCTCTGAAAAGAATGCTGTTCCTCTTGCCTCCTCTGGGAAAAAAATAATAGGGTAAACCATAGTCCTTTGCCTGGAAATGACTGAAACTGGCTTAGCTGGGCACTATCCCCTTATGGCCACCCAGATGAAAATTCTGGTGCATTGACATTCATGAATAAAAGAGCCATAAACCATTATAGCAGGGTGTCAAACTCAAGGCCCGTGGGCCAGATGCAGCCCATGGGGTGCTTAGATCTGGCCCGGGGGGGCACCCTGGAAACAGCGAAGGACCAGCCTGTGGTTCTTCAGCCTGGCCCAGCCCGACCGGGCGCTGATCTACAACCTGGTGGCAGCCGTTTTTGCTGGCAGAGTGCTGTAGGAGACTGTCGCAGCCAAAAACAGAGCTTGGGGGGGGGGCCTCCTGAGCTCCATTTGGAGCAGGCCGTCGCAGTCAAAAACAGAGCTCAGGAGGGCAAGGGTTTGCCCTCTCCCTGGTCTGCCTTCCTCTGCTGGAGACAATGGATTCCCCCAGCCCTGTCCAGGCCACCACAGATGCCCCCAACATGAGTGATGTTGAGCTGGCCATGCCCACCCCAGCCACGCCCACTGATGCGGCCCTCAATGAAATTGAACCTGATTTAAAGGAAAACTTACCTTCAATCCTGGAAAGATACTTACTGCTTTTACTGTTCTTTCTTCACACCATTTTCCCAGAGGTTCGTAAGCCACTTCACACTGAGGCAAACACCCCAGCAAAGCAAAATAAATAAATAAATACGGTTTCAGCAGCTTGATATGATTGCAGATGCAGAATTCCAACGAACCATATAAAGGCACCAGAATGTGTACAATGTCCATAGGGGAGAACAAACCAAGAATTTTTGGAATTGTTATATTGTGTTCTTGTGTACGTTTATCCTAAGTTCTCTTGGTTGTATATACAGTACATCCAGGGAGGGGAGGGAAATCACCTCAAGCATGTACATTTTTAACTCATGAGGCAGGAAGATTGGTCACCTTGCTGTCACGGCCCTCAGCAGTATATTGGGATGCACAGCAACAATAGCAACTGATAAATTCAATTCAGCTAAGAGGACAGCATCTGACAGCCAAATTACTCTTTGTTTCAGAGGCATCCTAAAATCAAGGAGCAAAATATCAGAGAACAAAATGCTATGACATGTGGGTGTGGCAGGAATACTTGTATGTTCTTTGAAATGCCCTCCATCCTTCTAAGATCAGGATACCTTTCGGGATGGAAGGTGGGCCTCCATATAGGGAATCCTCGACTTACGACCACAGTTGAGCCCAAAATGTCTGTTGCTAAGCAAGACAGTTGTTAAGTGAGTTTTGTTCCATCTTTACTACCTTTCTTGCTGCAGCTGTTAAGTGAATCAGTAGAAGAGCTCCAAGGTCTCTTCCAATCCTGTTATTCACGTTCTCTGTGAAAGGGAGCCATACCACAATTATGAAAAGCAACAGCATCAGAGAGGTTGGGAAATTTCTTAAGCTCTCTTAGCTTGTTGCAGTACCCGCTCGCAAAGCTGGATCTGTTAGCCAGTCACTATTTAAACCAGGGGTCTCCAACCTTGGCAACTTTAAGACTTGTGAACTTCAACTCCCAGAGTTCCTCAGCCAGCAAAGCTGACTGAGGAACTCTGGGAGTTGAAGTCCACAAGTCTTAAAGTTGCCAAGGTTGGAGACCCCTGATTTAAACCAATGGTTTTAGCCCTCCTCAGACCCTATCTTGTTGGCCACAGAATTGATTCACCAAATTTTGAAGTCAGACTTACCATCAAGAGTGGGGAACTGTGTGGATATGGGGCAAATCCTGCCGTCCAGTGATTTCCTGACTATCACTTCCCATCCCTTCTGAACACATTGAAAGGAATAGGCTGTCCCAGCTTACCAAATAAGACTATAAAAATCAGGCTGTACCTCATCTAAAAATGAAGACCTTCTGGAGAAACAAACACCATTTAAGAGGAAAGCCTCAGAAATACACAAGGGGTAACACTTTTCACTCTAATCCAAGGCCTGGGGAAGAGCCAGAGTTAAGGATTTGTTTAATAAGGTTGGGGGGGGGGATAAGAGCTTAAAAGTAATTTGAAAGCCCTTTCCCTTCTTCGCAGCATTTCATTTGGCCCTTATCAAGGTGTGAACTTCACAATTATTGCTGCAATTTAGGAATTGGTTTCTTTGGAAATTAGCTGAACAGAGAGCTTCAGCCTCTGAAAGACAGAGAATTTGCATATCTATGTTGTGCTGTTTCTCTCATTTTTTCTCTTTCTTTGGCGAAAAACAGGGACCTTTCAGGCATTGGTGATAAATATAGAGAATTATTTATAAGTCATTTGAAAATAAATGCTACCGAAGAAACTGCAGCGGCTGCTTCACAGTCTATTCAAACGTTCTGAAACTGCTAAAGAGACTTGGTTTTTGTGCCATTGTGATGCAAAGTATCTTCAGACCAGAGTGTTGACGCATACAGGGCAGTGGGCTCCTATATGGAAATGAATACCTGAATGTTAACTTTTTTTTTCAGTTTAATTGTGTTCTACGCTTGCTTCAAGATGCTACAACTGACAAAACTCTTGGAATAGCCTAGACTAAACAGCCTTTGGGATATTATTGTGTTTCATGTGAATCCTTCAACCCACACAGATGAACTGCAAATAGGTTTGGGATATGTTGAAATCAGATGTACAGTCCAATCCTACTCATATTCTTTTGTTCAGATTCAGGGGTGGGTTCTAACTTACCTCACTGCCGGTTCGCTTCCTCCCATGCCGCGTGGCCATGTGCGCGCATGCGCAGTGCTGAAAAATCCCCCCCAAAATTTTTTAAAGCCAAAAACAAGATGGCGATGCATGCGCATTGCCGGAAACTCGGCTTCTGTGCATGCGCAGAAGAAAAAAAAATTAAAAAATCCCCCCCAAATTTTTTTTTCCAAAAAAAAATTCTAACAAAAATATGGCGGCGTCCAAGGACCTGCACCAACCAAAGCGGATCTGTGACGTCACCAGCGGGTTGCTACCGGTTCGGGCAAACCGGTCCGAACCGGGAGGAACCCACCTCTGTTCAGATTTATTCCCATAGAAAGGAAGCCTACAATCAATTTCATTCCTTACATGCTTAAATGCTGAATACTGTAGAATCACAATAAAATATTGAGTTAGTAAGGCAAGCTTTACATTTGGCTTAATATCATCAAGGTAATTAGTTGTTAGGCTCTGCCTACCCTTTTTCCATTATTTTTGAATTCTTACAATGTCCGCAATGTTGTGTAGACTTGAGGCATCATGAAAAAAATTATTTCCTACTGTGTCCCCAGAAGAATAGTATGTTGGAGATGCTACAATACAGGTAGTCCTTGACTTAACAACCATTCATTTAATGACCATTTGAAGTTACAACGGCACTGAACAAAAGTGATTTATGACTGTTTTTCTCCTTTACAACTGTTGCCATATCCCCATGGTCATGTGATCAAAATTCTGGTTCATATGTTTGTCGGTTGCACTGGATGAATCTGGACTGACAAATATCCGTATTCCATGATAATGTCGCAGGATCCAATCTGAGTCAGTCAATGGGACCAGAGGTTTACTCTTCCGAGCTTTCAGATTTGTGTGGAGGGCCCATCCTCAGGGAACTTCTCTCTATTGGAATATGTCCTGTTGACTGGTAAGCCCTGTTTCCTCAGCTTCAATCATTTCCCTTGCTAAGATTGTTGGCTGAGCAGGTACAAAAATAGTCAGGGAAATGATTGAAGCCTGGGAAACGGGCCCCTTGTCAGTCAACAGGAGTGCTGATTAACCACCAGCTTATCAGGTACTTAGGAGCAGAGGACTTGGCAGCACAATGAACAACAGCCAACAATTTAATAACCGGCCATCAACATCCAATCAACAACTAAAAAGCCACACACAATCTAGTACCACATAAATACTATGCATAGAATAGCCCAAAGCACACATTCTGGTGAGAGACAAGTTCCCTGAGGATTGGCTCTAGCACAAGTCTGAAAGCTTGAAAGACTAAACCTCTGGTTCTGGTGACTGACCCCAGATTGGAATCTGAAGAATGCTTATTATAGCCATAGCAGCAGTGCAATAAGTGAGTGTTCTCCACAGATCAGAAGCAACTCTCCTCATTGCTCTCCTATTACTATTACTATTACTATTTTATTTTAATTTATTTCACTTCTGTGAACCATTGCTCCATTTTCAAAACATGTCGTTGTGTTATTTCTTTTTCAGTTAAACCTTGAGCTGACTGATGACTGTATGGGAAACCTTGAGCATTTTGAAATATACCATCAAATCTTGCCATGAATGCACCCTGGAATCTTTGTGGCACAGTAAGCTATCTGTAAATCATTCCCTGTGGCAAAGAGTGACTTTCTTTTTATGAAGACCAAGTCTATTAAAGAATCAAACGCATCATATTAGAATCAGAATCAAAGGATTAGATTGATAGTGCCCATGAATAAGTCATTAAAGTATTTTTACACTAATACACAAATACGCCAGTGCTTCTCTGTAAAACAGCTGCTCAGCAGTTTAGCTGAGACAAGCAAAGAGTGGGGGGGAGAGCATTCTATGCTTCTTTGGGCTCTGGGTGTTTTTATCCTTCCAACCTGTTTACCTATAATAAATATTTCATGCTGAGGTGTTCATTGGAAGTGCTTCACGTTAGTCATGGACTGATAACTATCCTTCAAAATTGTAAGAGTGTCAGTCTTTCACGCATGTTTAAGAAATAGTGGTAAAAGTAAAATGAGATTCTGCTGAAGTCCCAAAGGTGCTTTTTCAAAAGGCAACTGGACAAAGAAAGTCCAGTTACCTTTTGAAAAAGCATCTTTGGGACAACCATGACCTGGATGACTGAGAATCTCCATAGACATTTAGTTCCCCTGAAGACCTCCCGGGTTCAGGGGAGTAGGGGGCAGATGTTCCTGCAAAGGATGAGGCAACAACTACAGGAATCTGTGCCAGGAATATGCAATAGGGTCACTCAAAGTGTGAAGGTCATCCTAGCTACCCAACTAAAACAAGCAGACAGTGTGTTGAGCAGCAGTGATACAGGAATATGCTGAAGGCAGATGATCGCTTGAGTGACAAAGGCAGAAGCATGAATTCATACTGCACAGGAAAAGGCAAAATTAAATCACGCCTGTATTTTTGGCAAGAAACCAGATATATGGATATAAGTTGACTGAAGACAGTGTTGGGCTCCTCAGGTCAGATTGCACTCAACATGCTACTGAGCAAGAGCCAAAAATGGTTGGGATGGCAGATACATTCCTAAGATAGCAAGGAGCACAGATTTCATTTACTGCTGATAAGTCGGAATCTTTGGTGATAAGTGAATGTTTAAATAATTTTCATCTGGCAGAAAGATTGTACTAATACGTTTCCATTTTAAAAATGGAATGCATTATCCTGGGAAGAATCAATCAGTGTTTAGAGCAGCCTTCTGAAATATACACAGCTATCACAAAAATAGGTCGGGGGTGGGGGGGGGGAATCAGACAATTTGATATGATTTATGGGCACAAGAAATTGCTGATACCAACAAAAGCAAACAGATGTAACCATTTCAAAATAGGCCGCAAATGAGATCATACTTTAAAAAAAAACCCCCACAGAGACAGACAATGCTAAATTAACAAATGCTACCTGTCACTCTATAAGGGTGGGGGGTTTATCTCTTTTTTCCCCCTTCTTTCAAATGAACCCAGACAAGCATCTTGGAGTGAAGCGTTGAGACACCCAGTGGGATAGCTGACATAGAGGAAATGGCACATTGATATGGAGAGGCCTAAATTGGTCCATTGCTTCTTTTTCAGATGGGGCAGGAAAAGAGAAAATAATGTTAGTAATTCAACCCTTGAATTTTGGATATTTTGTTTGGATATTTTGGGAATTGGTGTCACATTTTTGAAATAGAAGTTGGAGCTGTCACCAAGAAGGCCACTTTTACAATCACCTCAATAAAAACTCTTCCATTTCTTAATGTCCCAATGTTGCCTCATCAGTCTAGAGAATCCTGATATCCACACTAGATATTAACACTGTCAGGGTCAGTTCTGGTTCCGGGCTTCAACTAAAGTAGGCTTACATTACCCATAATCCTTAGAATTCCAGAATGATCTATTGGAAGAAAAATCCAGTCCGGTTCCAAGCCAGGAGAAAGGTGCTGGAAATAAAATGGAGGCTGACTGGGTGCAAGGAAAGGTGAGCCAAACCAACAACAGCATGTAGTTCTGGGACAGCTGACAATGTGGTTTGATGAGTACATGGATTTTTATAGGGTTCTGGGATTTTGTGATTGAGATATTGTAAGGGATTGTGCAATGTGTGAGCCTTCTGTCTTTTGCTATTCTAATGGTGATGGGTTAATCCTATTATATCCTAAAGGTCATGGCCTGTTCTTAGAATTTGGGTGGGGGAATGTAAATTCTTAATCCCATCAGTTGGAAGTGAAGGTGTTTTTTTTTCTGAATAGGTTGGCCTGGATTTCTTAATGGGCACAAAAGATCCATCACTAAAGACTTCAGGCATCTGCTGGAGGCTGTTTTACTATGCAGGAAGCTCCATTTCTCCTTTGGGAAAATATAATATTCTGCCTCTTTTAATATTCCCCAAAATATTTCATTCTCGGGGAGGGGGCACTTCCTACAGATCTTTTCCAATCTAAAATAAAAACCATTTATTTATTTATTTTAGGTCCAGCAACTTTATTGAGCATACCACTCTGCTTTGTTTTGTTTTGTTTTGCAAGGAAAAATTGAACTATACTTAATGTTTTATATTAAAATGATGAAAACATTTGACAGGTCTATTTTTTAAACCTATATTTCAAGCATTCTTTGCCAGAGGGGATT
This sequence comes from Thermophis baileyi, assembly GCA_003457575.1. Taxonomy (NCBI): domain Eukaryota; kingdom Metazoa; phylum Chordata; class Lepidosauria; order Squamata; family Dipsadidae; genus Thermophis; species Thermophis baileyi. Next base: position 1,337,227 of record QLTV01002429.1, read on the forward strand.
GAATACTACATTTAAAAAAAAGCATAGTAACATTAGATTAGAAATAAAATCATGAAGCTCATAGGATAAATCAGAGATGAAGTACCGTATATTAAAGTTAATCTTTTCAAAGCCAGTTTGGTTATATAAATTTTACGCAAAATGCCATTCACTGATTTAAGACAAAGGGAATAATCATTTCAAGAGATTCTGTCTCAGAAGGTTTATCAGCCAATCCAGATAAAAAACAAGCAATTGCACAATAAGAAACAGAATTCCAAACACAAGTATCAGATTGGATGATGATGCATTTTATTCCAACAGTTGTTTATGTCAGCGGCCACCCAATATTTTGGGCACCAGGAACCACTTCCATGGAGATAGGTTTTTTTCTGTGGAGTGGAGGGGGTATGGTTTCATGTGCTGCCTGCACTGCACACCGTGAATGGGGCTTCGCTAGTTTGCACAGACTGGTTTTTGGCATGTCACGGACTGGTACCGGTCCCCAGACTGGAGGTTGGGGACCCCTGATTTATTGATTAAGCAACAAAATGACCACATGCCCAAGTATTAAAAGCTTCCTTGAAGAACCAGCAGTTTATTCTGTGTACTTTTCTGAGGTACAAAACCCATGAAAAAAATTAAAGGGATTCTATTGGTCGGTCTATCTGTTCATCAGAAGGATATCCCTCTGCAAGCAAACCAGAGCAACTTTGATGTACAGGAGACGCCAGAAAAAGAAAGATGAATTCAAAAATGGGCAAGATCCCACTGGGGGCTACAAAAAAACTGTTCTCCCCCAAATTCCTTTCTATGGGGAAGAAAATTGGACAATGGTTTCGAATACTGCTATCTTCTCTTTTCTTAAGATTCCTTTCTCTTTTTTCCCAAAGTGGCATATATGCAACCCACCCTGTACTTCTCAGAACACACATACACACAGCAATGCAACAAGGGGAGAATAGAATCACACATAAAGACAACACATACACACTCAGCCTGATATGGAAGAAAGTGCAGAGGTCTTCTATGGCTTCAGCTGGTAAATAATTCCAGAAGCTGTGTCCTTGAATGTCTTCTCTATATGGTTGCTCTTAGAGTAAATATCAGACAACCCCAACCTGGCATTCTTTTGAATCTGTAGCAATACATCTCTAAAAATCTTATAAGTGAGGGGTGGGTTCTGGATCCTTTTGCTGCCGGTTCACTCAGGGTCGCACCGTACACTTGTGCACACGCTTTGTGCGTGCCACCGCAGCAATAAAAAATAGTTTCTGCACATGCGAAGCAAAAATTAGCTTCTGCGCATGCGCTGAAGCAAAATCCAAGATGGCGGCGCCCACAGAGACACCAACAGAACCAGCTCCGTGACGTCATCGCCGAGTTACTAACGGTTCTAAAGAACCGGATAGAACCGGTAAGAACCCACCTCTGAAGTGAGGACATTATAATGCCAAATTTCTAGAGGACACTTCTGGAGGTGGAGAAAGATGAAAAGTTAGGAAGGATGTAAATAATGACTGTATCCTTGTACTAATGAGGGTGGGATGTCAAAAGGACAGAATTCAAATGTTATAGCAATTTGCTTACTTGCTACAAGGGAATGATAGGTATGCTCTTCTGCTTTGCCTTCCACATTTTAGTGGAAACAGAATAATCAAGTATTGGGATCTTTTTTGCTCCTTTTACGTCCTTGTTCCTTTTTTGCTTAGAATTCATCTAGGTCTTCATTCTAGAAGAATAAGCAATATGTGTGTGTTTGTGTTTATTTGTTTGTATGTGTGTTGTGTGTGTGTGTAAATAGAGATTGAAATGGAGGAGAAGGAGAAGGAGAAAGAAGGAAAAGGAGAAGGAGAAAGAAGGAGAAGGAGAAAAAAGGAGAAGAAGAAAGAAGAAGGAGAAAGGAAAAGGAAGAGGAGGAGGAGGAGGACATGGACATGGACATGGACATGGACATGGACATGGACATGGACATGGACATGGACATAGACATAGACATAGACATAGACATAGACATAGACATAGACATAGACATAGACATAGACATAGACATAGATAATAAAGTGAGGGCAGAAAGAACTGTATTTTCATTATCTCTGACCCACTTGGAAAAGACAGAGTTTGCACAATTTGAACTAAGAAGAAGGGGAGGGTTAACGTCTAGAAGCACCTGCTATCTTCAGATATGATATGTGACTTTGTTTAATTTCATAATACAAAGTTGGACGAGAAAGATACAATTACTGAAAAACCCAATACACATCTAAAAATTGGGAAAGGACGAAACTAGCAATTAGTGGTTTCCCACACTAATTATTTTGAAAGATACCATAATTTACAGAAAAGGAAACAAATGAGGATGGTACAACTGTTCATTGTTAAAATTGCAAGCACCGAATGAGCTCGATTGCAACTAAGGTCTTGGCATTGCTTCATACCTTCTGTGTCAAGGACAAGCACTCTGTTGTTTCTAATCAAGATGAAGGAGGACAAGATGTTGTATCCTTCAGTGGCTCCAGCTTATCCACCTGAGGCTTTTCCAACGAATAAAGGTAGGTGTTCAGATTCATATTTATGGAATATCCTGATCTAATGGCTAGATAAATACCAACCATTTTTAATTTTTTGCATCTGCCTTTATAGCAGGAATTTAATTCCCAGTGTCTCACTAACAGCTATGGATTCATTCAAGATCATCAAAAAAATCTTAGAGACTGTCAAATTCTGTTTTCCCACAGTCATAAATGATGGTATTCAGTGTTACGGATGTTACAGCAATACTTATCTAAACCAGATTGTGCCAGACTGGAGATGAGCAATATGTAGTTCACCAAATGTTATTCAGTCGTTTAGTTAGCTAGCTATTAAATCTTTAGCTCACTTTTCTATTTGTAAAAAGCACTCGGGGTAGCTTATGGTTCTCATTCTTACCACTGGTAAGGCCATTCAAGGGATATGCTGAAGGATAGTTGAGCAATAACTGGATAATCTGGATAAACCCATATTTCCCATCTATGGGCTATGTGATTAAGAATTTCAGTAATACTGTAGAAAATATGGCAGGCCAAAAAAAAAAAACCTAACAGAAAAATATCTTACAAAAAATTGCCCTTGCTACATAGACAATCTTCACTTTGTTTTGGCCAGCAAATGGTACTGTTTTAGTGCAAGGCAAATTAAGTTGAAATAAATGGTGGATTTTTCTGCAGGCTGAAAAAAATATATTCCCCAACCACTCCTCCTAAAATGGGTTAGGTGGCGAGTTTTGGCAGATAGTTACCACAGTGGGTTCAGCCATCTGTCAAAACCTCTAACTGTGTTCTAGCAATCTTTATCTAATCTAGCTGTCAGACCCATATAAGAAAAATGTAGCCCAGGTGATAGGCAAGATGATTTAGAAAGGAACTGATCACCTCATATAATGATCATGGGATTATTTTAGCCATAGCAGGCAAAACAGAACTTAAGTAGTACGCCAGGATCTTTCTAAATCAACCTGCCTGATGGGGCATTTATTATTAAATGGAGCTGACAGGCTGATCACTTAGTAGGACACCAGTCAACTACTTCAGAGGTGGGTTCCTCCCCGTTCACACCGGTTCTATAGAACCGGTAGCAAACCGCTGGTGACATCACGGATCCCATTCTGTCAGTGCCGGTTCGTGGACGCCACCATCTTTTTTTTTTTTTTTGGAATTTATTTAATTTTGGGGGGAAATTTTTTACTATTTTTTTTCTTCTGCGCATGCGCGGCCATGCGGTGTGCAATGCGCACGCAGCCACGCGGCATGGGAGGAAGCGAACCGGCAGCGAGGTAAGTTAGAACCCACCCCTGAACTACTTCCTCTAGCAATCTTGATAGCGTTTCTCTACCAGTGTCACATCAGTGTACCAGAACAAACCCTACCCAGGGAGGGAGCTGGTTGCAACCAAAGAAAAGGAGACCTTCCCACAGCAGCTCAAAGCAGGCCATAAAGGTTGGGGGGATTCCAGTCCTTACCATTTCATCACCACGTTCATGGTAGAATGACAGAAATCTTGCATAGGAGTAAGGCTATTTGGAGAAGAAAGAACACATCAATCTAAATATCAGGAAAATAATGGTTAACTGTCCTTGGCTATGGGTTGAGATAAGAGGAAGGTTACATCATGCAAATATGTCATTATAGAAGACATTTATCTAAATGCATTCTAAATAAAAACCTGTTTGCTTTAATGATTAATTATTGCATGTTCAAAAACTTTGAACTAAGGCTTTGGAGAATGAAACTGCAAGTATGCCGCGGCCGCTGGGAAACAGCTGAACTCACCTTAGCCTGAAGACAAGAACAAGAAACCTTCATTGATCATCAACTGGGCCTGTGTGCTCACTGGCTGAGAAGCGAGTAGAATGTTTCCTGAAGTCACAGCGTTGCTGTGCTTGGTGCGAGCTTGTGAGGCCGCCGGAGCACAGCTGACCACCGTCAACTTCGGAGAGCTGGACTTCGGTGGAACGGCCATGCTGGACATTTTCTACCTGCAAAATTTACTCGGAAAAGAACTGGCTGGCTACAAAACCAACATCCTTTGCCTGCAGGAGGTATTTGTGGTTAACCTGGGGCCTGTGCCTGACGCCTTCGGTCTGGAGGGGCCTGGAGGGGCCTGGAGGGGCCTGGAGGGGCCTGGAGGGGCTGTTCCGGATTTTACTCGGAAGCTGGCTACAACGCCAACATCATTTGCCTGCAGGAGGTATTTGTGGTTAACCTGGGGTCTGTGCCTGACGCCTTCGGTCTGGAGGGGCCTGGAGGGGCCTGGAGGGGCTGTTCCGGATTGCCGGATTGAA
>QLTV01002429.1:1344644-1357511 GCA_003457575.1 Thermophis baileyi
GGCTGGCGGGCCCACGGGGGAGGGCCTTCTCTGTGGCTGCTTCGGCCCTCTGGAACCAGCTACCCCCTGAGATCCGGACCACCCCCACACTGCTGGCCTTCCGGAAAGCGGTGAAGACCTGGCTCTTCCGGCAGGCTTGGGGCCCTTGATCTCGCCTCTGTAATTGGCGAGGTCCGGCCATGAAACGGTATGCATGAGTTTTTAACTGTTTTTAATGGCCCCGGCCCTTCCGGCAGGCTTGGGGCCGTTGATCTCGCCTCTCTCATTGGCGAGGTCCGGCCATGTAACGGTATGCATGAGTTTTTAACTGTTTTTAATTGTTTTTATTATGGTTTTTTAACGGTTTTTTATATTGTTGTGAGCCGCCCAGAGTCCCTTGGGAGTTGGGCGGCATACAAATTTAATAAATAATAATAAATAATAATAATGTTACTACTGAGACTTGGAATGACAGTACGGTTATGGAGATGTGGCTTGCAAGTGCATCTTTTATTAAAAGATGTAAACTTTCATGAGCTATAGCTCACTTCATCATAAGCATAGAATGACTAAACTCATATAGGATTTAATCAGAATGTGGTGGAGGAACTCATCTACATTCAAGTTTCAGATAATCTAAAGATTTCAATAAACACAACTGGGGTTTCATATATTACAAATGTTAATTGTTAATATACTTATGATCTGTCTTACATGTAACCTGCATGTCTTTTTCCTTTTCTGTGGTTTCTGAGCCATTTTGGCTTGCAGCAAGCATCTCCAAATTCACCCCATTTGCCTCTTCCAACAGCTTATTCATTGGCTCTTTTTGGACACAGTGCTCTTTCTTTTATAAAAAATAAATTTTATTAAGTTTTACAAAGAACATAAAAATTATTAAATTGGTAAAGGATAAAAAAGCAAAGAAAGAAAGGGAGGAAAGGAGAAAAAGAGGGGAGGGGAGGGGAGAGGAGGGGAGTGGCGGGGGGCGGCGTGGAGTGGAGAGGAGAGGAGTGGCGTGGCGTGGCGTGGCGTGGCGTGGCGTGGCGTGGCGTGGCGTGGCGTGAGAAGAGAGGAGAGGAGAGGAGAGGAGGGGAGGGGAGGGGAGAAGAGAGGAGAAGAGAAGAGAAGAGAAGAGAAGAGAAGAGAAGAGAAGAGAAGAGAAGAGAAGAGAAGAGAAGAGAAGAGAAGAGAAGAGAAGAGAAGAGAAGAGAAGAGAAGCAGAAAAATTGAAGCAAAAGATGTAGAAAAATTTCTGCAGCAATTTCAAATTACAGTACAATATTGGTTCTATGATTACAAAATAGATCACTTTTTTCTATTATTCATTTTTTCCTAATCATCACAAATCACAAATCATTAGTTCATTTTTTTCTGCTTCATACAAAAAGTCCATAAGAGGTTTCCACTCAGCCATAATATTGTTTTTTTTATCTAATCAAAGAGGTTTATTTAGCCATCTCTGCAAGGTCCATCATCTTCACCAGTCTTTCCTCCGTTGTGGATAATGTTGAACCTTTTCATTTTGAACATGTTTGCTGTTGTTATATATAAAAACGAAGTTCCATTATTATTTTTTCTTGTTGTCTGCCCATTAGTCTCAAAAGAAAATTCCCTGGTTTCAACAGCACTTTAACCTTCAACATCTTCTGGATTAATGTATTTATTTGATTCCAAACATTTTTGCTTTTTTCCATGTCCAGCAAACATTGTAAAATGTCCCTTCATGTTGTTCATGGTTCCAGCAAAGATTTGAAGTTCCTTTATAGACAATTCCTCTGGTGACAAATACTAGTGATAAAGCATTTTATAAAAATTCTCTTTAAGGCTACAACATGAAGTGAATTTCTATCCTTCCAACCATATAGCAACAGCACTATAGCAATAGCACTTAGACTTATATACCGCTTTATAGTGCTTTACAGCCCTCTCTAAGCGGTTCACAGAGTCAGCATATTGCCCCCAACAATCTGGGTCCTCATTTTACCCACCTCGGAAGGATGGAAGGCTGAGTCAACCTTGAGCTGGTGAGATTTGAACCGCTGAACTGCAGCTAGCAGTCAGCTGAAGTAGCCTGCAGTACTGCACTCTAACCACTGCGCCACCTCGGCTATGTTTTCCCCTTCATCCCCCTTTGTATATTATAACCAACATTTTAGCCCATTTTATCATACATATTTTCACTTGTTCTTCAGATTTAGGGCGCTTTCAAAATAGCCTGACAAGTCACATAGGCAAGATACTACTTCTGACCTATTAGACAATTTCACAGTGGCCAAAACCATTCAAAGCACTAGCTTTCATTCAAGCAGCTTTCATCCACCTCTACCCACCATGTGTTAAGAAAACTGAGTGGTGACCAGCAGGTAATTGTTAGCAGGAGAAGAAATGAAGTTTGAGGAATTATGTCACTGTTGATGGGAGGGAAAGATCTGTCTCAAGACTCTTGCTTTGCAGGGTGCCTCATGGTTTTGTTCTCTCTCTGTTCCTGTTCAACATCTGTATGAGATTGCTAGTCATCTTTCAGTATGGGATTAGATGTCATCCTTACATTAATGATGTTCAACTATACATCTCAACTTTAGGTTCACTCTTGGTGTCTGGAGGCTGTAGGAGTCTCGATGGATAGACTCAAACACATTTTATAAGACCGAGTGACTGTGAGTTGTGGTATCTTAGGTCTAGAGATATTCCTTCTTTGGTCTGGATGGAGTTGCACTGCCCAAGATGCCGTGTATAATTGGAGATCTTCCTCATTTTACAGCTCAAAGAGCCTTGAACAGCTCCATCTTCCGCATCAATTGGGCCTGCTCCTGGATCACAGTCACTCACACCTCAACCGCCTTGTGAGGCGATTGCTGCAATGTATTCTACATGGGGCTGCCCTTGGTGACCAGTTGGAAAATTCAGCTGGTCAAGAATGCAGCATCATTGGTAATTATGGGCATACTTTATTATATTCATGTAGTATCTCTGCTTCCCAAGCTGTACTGGCTACCAGTGAACTTCTGGGTGCAAAGCAAGGATTTGGTTCTTACCTATAAAGCTCTTCATGCCACAGGGCCAGGCTACTTGTAGGATCGTCTGCAAATAATTATTTCTGCCCATTCAATAAGATCTGACAGGCTCAAAATGCTCTGGGTCCTGCTGTTGAGTCAACATCTTCTGGTGGGACCAAGGAGAGGTGTCTTCTCTGTTGCTGCTCCAACCTTTGGAAAAGGTTCCTCCTTGAGATTCAGCTGGCCCTGCTCCTCCTTCCTTCCAGAAGACATTCACCGCTTATTTTTTTTTTCCCTCCGGCATTAGATCTGACCTATTTGGATGATTTTTTTCCAACACTTTATGTGTTTCTGTATTCCTGTTTTGGATTATATTCATTATGCTGTTTTATTGTGTGAGTTTTTTTAATTGAGTCATTATTTTTTATTAGTGAAATAAGCCACCCTGTTTCATTTGCTGAGTGGGCAGCGATATAAATCAAGCAAACAAATAATTAAAATACTACAATGTGTGAGTTCAGCTATTTGGCTTTATAAATCATGGTTGATAGCCTGGCATTATACATAAGCCAGGCCATTATGGCTTGTTTAACTAACTTTGGTAAAACCAAACATGACCAAGGAGGTCAGCTAAACTCCAGTTAAACTGTTCCAGTAATTTCAATTCATATCCAACCTGTAATAATATATGGTCACAGGAAGACCACCATAGTTAGTTGTCTGTCAGAATGCTGTGGAATAACCAGAGATCTTTTAATGCCATGTACAATTTCAGCTAAAGAGCACAGGTGAATGACTGTTTAAAGTAATAAATTACTGACCCCTCCCTCCAAAAAATATGACATTAAACATGTTTTTAAATAGTTCACACTTATAGTCCTTTAGTTAGGCTTAATTTTTAATTCATATTATCTATATTTACAGCCTTCCTGCATTTATGCGTAATCTTGCATAAAGCTGTTAATTAATTTTTCAAACATGGTGCCTTCGTTTCCAGTTACTTAGCATTGGTTTTTCAATTAATAAGCTTATTTTTTTCATTCATATCATCAGTTCAAAGGCAATTTCTGCTCAGAACGTCACTCCACATTATGGAAAAGAGTACAACAGCCTTAAGTGGAAATCGATGGAGAGAAACACTTTGCACAGAATCTAGACCCTAAATCAGAAGAATATGACACTTAAAAAAAAGAGTAACTGGAACATTGCCTCTGGCAACTTGAAATTGAAGACACAACGCATTTCTTGGGTGAAAACTACACACACAAAATCCTTCATGCTCAAACAGTAGTAAGCAACTCCTTGTGGTCAAGAGCTCCTAGTAGTTGCAGAAGTACCTTTCATATATCAGAGTCATCAGAGTGGGATGCAAGCTTAAAGGTTCATGCTCAGTGCAACCAACTTAGAAATGGCACCTTAAGGAATGGAGGCAGGGAAGAACAGCGAAAGCATTGTACATTCCAGAAAAAGACATCCACTTCCCATTCCCTTGCAATACAGCCATGCAAATGTTGTATACAAAACAAATTACAAAGTGATACAGGTTTATAATCTAACCTTGTAAGGATGGGCAACCTGTAGCCCAGAACTATGTATTTTCTTAACCTTCAGCTGTGCCACCAAGTACTGTAATATAGAAAGATGCCAAACTGGATGGGAGTGAAAAACTCCAGCCCTGTCTATCAGTATGACCTATCACTAGAAGTTTGGGGGTCATTGTTCATCCTTTGTGGCTTTGGTACACCACAAAAAAAAAACTGTGTGATTTCCAGCTCCCTAAATATTGTCCAGCAGAATAAGCTGTCTGCTTTCCTGCTCTTGAGTAATGATTCTGCTCCATTATTTCATAGCAGTTCCATCACCAAGAGATCCATTTGGTACCCTCAGATGTACTGAGACTGCAATATCCAGCATCAGGAAGGTGTCAAGTTGCCAAACCATCCTGGTATAAAACTTATTACATTTATATATTATGGAATAGAGAATCGTGTGGCAGGATGACCTTTGGAACTGCAGCCATTGTGCTTCTTCATTTCGAAAAATGGCAAAAGAACCAGGGAAGTCACGGAGTTGATTGATAGAGAAGTGTTTCCTGAAGAAATGAGTCAGCCTTCGTTCCATGATATAAAAAAGCAGAGGGCAAATGCAATGAGGCATTCATCTCATTTGGGGCCAATTCCTCTTTATACATGCACAATGCAGTCAAAGACATAAGGGGGGAGGAAAGATCAGGAGGATGTGGGTTAAAGCATAATTCAATGTACCTTCAGCTCGTCTGGAAGTCCATCAACAGCCAGCCTAGAGCAAGATGGAAAGGTTAAAAAAAAAAACTCCAGGCACAGGCCTTTGATCAGGGTATATTACAGATACAGCAGGAACAAGAGAAAATTCTTTATGCAGCTCATCACCGAGACTTGTTTTGTGGAATGTTTTTGCACTGGACAGAGGCTCAGGGCTTTCTCTTCATTCTTCTTTCTTATCTCACAGAAGTAAATAATAAACTAAAACCTCATTCCTTCCCCCCCCCCCCACCACCACCATATATCCATCTCACACAGTGTCAGAGAGACAGAAGATGAGATGTTTGAATGGAATTTATAGCTAGATAACTAGAAGCACGGAGGATCTGGGATTCTTCAAAGGACAAATCAGAGAAGAATCAGCTGGGCCAAAAATGGAAAAGGGCAGAAGGTCTAAGAGTCACACCATGCCAAACAGAGGCAGAAACCCAGCTATTTCACTTTGGCCACTTATTCTTCATTAAACCATGCACTTTCCAAGTTCCTATCTAGGAATGATATAACTAGGGAATCTCATCCCATTAAGAGCTGTTTCTTTTCTCTCCTGGCTGAACAGACAACACTTTCTTTCCTTTGGTCTTCTCATTTGCGTTCCCCTTGACTTTCTCTCCCATCTTGTCTTGTCTGCCATCTTCCCCATTCCATGCCCAGAAGAGAGACATTCTTGTGCCAACCTACCAGATCCAGCCCCTTTCCTTCCTTCCTTCCTTCCTTCCTTCCTTCCTTCCTTCCTTCCTTCCTTCCTTCCTTCCTTCCTTCCTCCCTCCCTCCCTCCCTCCCTCCCTCCTTCCTTCCTTCTTCCTTCCTTCCTTCCTTCCTTCCTTCCTTCCTTCCTTCCTTCCACAGTGAGGCAGACCCAGCTCCCCTGGTTAAGCCTTGCCTCCTTGCTGCCCCTTCCCAGAGAATCCAAGAGAAGCAGATGTGTTCCATTCCCAAGTCCTGAAATGGGCAGGGGTTTCCCCAAAGGCAGTCTTATTCAGTGCAAAATGAATAGGCCCTGAGACAAAGTCACTGCTCTCTCTTATCCCTGACACTGATGCGCATCAGGTTGTATTCATTACATCAGCTCCAAAAAAAAAAAAAATTACAACTATTGAAAAAGGTAATAGCCATGAATAGAAGCTTTTCACAACTCTGACTCATTTCGCTATTGATTTGGTTTGCCGTAGTCTATAAACCTTAGTTAGAGATTTAATCTGTTTTGCTCCTTTGTTTTTATATCACCTCTACTGAAATAATTTTTTCTCTGATGCATCATAAACTAACAGCTCAAACTAACCACTGTGATTCATCTTAAGTATGTGGAAGACTACCAGCCTAACCTGTGTTATCAAACAACTTTCTTTATCTGCAATAAGGATGACCATGTTCTGACCTAGGCTTCCTGATCAAATGATACAGCACAAACGGAGTCCCAAAAATCTGTTTTATTTTAACGGCTGGTAATTATTTGCATTCCCAGCTGTAATGAGTCCCAAACAAATGATAATAAGTCCGACAACAATCTTTCGGGGAAAGGCAGATAAGCACACGAACCTTGATCTTCCTTGACAAGCTGCCAAGGACCAAGTAGCAAGAAACTTGGCAAGGCCAAACAGAAACATGGCTAGATTGACACGAGTTGAACGAAGTTCCTTCCTGCGAAGGGCCCTTCCCTGTGCTCCACTTATATAGCCTATGGGAGGGGCCAATTATCTCCAAGCCTTACTCCCAAGTAGTCCTTCTCCTCTGAAACTGTCCTTGCCTTCTGGCATCTCTGCGCATGCGCGCATTGAGAACAGGATCCCCCTGTTCCTCTGCCTCGCTCATGTTAGCCTCTGAAGGCTCTGGAGTCGGGACAGACCTCCCAGATGGCCCATGTTCCTCCCCAGCCTCCTCGCTGTCCAACTCTGCTGCCAGCTCTGCAGGCCGCTGGCGGACCACAACAGACTACAGTTTATCCCGGCTGGATATGAGGCACATTATACCCCAACTCATACATCTGAAGAACACCAGGTTGGGAATAAATGGACCAGACCTTTCCAAAACAGAAGGAACCAGTATTTCCAACTCTTGTCTACCCTGGTGTATCCCATATTACCTACCTGACCACTTCAGTCTTGCATGGTTGGCTTGTACACAGTTCTGTAGGAGATGACCAGGATGAACCAGAGGGAGGGATCAAACACGTCAAAGTCCCTTCACACCCACAAGAGATCTAAGTCCACCTCACTGCAAATTCCTTCTACACTTATCTACCCACAATTTCCTTTGGCCGTTAGTAGTTCAGATTCTTGCAGAAAGCTTAAGCTTGCAATAAATCTTTATACTCATTTGAACTGCCTGGATTTCCTGACCTCCCTGGTGCTTGACACGTTCCTTCAATTAAACAACATCATCTATCAGGACCCTAGAAGATAATCCAGACAAGAAGTATAAACAGGACTACCACCTCCATTTTTATTGTAAGGCTACATTAACAGAACTTTGCAAGACTGAAAGTATTTCTCCTCTCCTTTCCTTTTACTCTTCAGAAAACAAGGAAGGATCCATTTTGAAATGTTTCCCAACCTTGACTGGGCTCAAGGTTGATTCAGCCTTCCATCCTTCTGAGGTCAGTAAAATGAGGACTCAGATTGTTGGGGGAAATATGCAAATAATGCTTCTACACTGTAAACAGCCCAGAAAGTGCTGTAAAGCGCTATGGGGCGGTATATAAGCCTAAATGCTATTGCTGTTGCTATTCCCACACCTCATGCCTGTTTGTCCAATCTATAGCTCTCACTCCTGTCTCCCAAGACCATTTCCACATGTCATTACAAGAAGCACAATTTATCTGAAGAAATGCCTACCTTTGGGAATGAGGGGCCCCCTCCCAAGATCAGATGCCCTCCCCTTCTGCTGTTATTCAAAAGAGCCATGAAAACCTGTCTTTTCAGGCAAGTCTTTGGTGAGGGAGAGTGAGACACCTCACTTCATTACCCTTGCCAACCTATGTCTTTATTTTTTATTAATTCTACTGTAATGTCCGATTGTTATGAGTCACCTAAGGTTGTTGGAGTCAGGCAGCATATAAGTTTAATACTTTGTTGTTGTTGTTGTTTCATCTTTCAGAATGGCAACATAGAATCCTGATGGTCAACCTGTCTCAGAAGAAGATGGTGGAGGTTAAGAATCCTTTCCTGGAATCTACAAGATCCTTTCTACCAATAAAGAGCCTATCTCTCAACAAAGCAGTCGAGTCTAATTAAACACACCCATTTCCATTCCCAGGCAATATCCATGTCCTTGAGAATCCATCCTTCAATTAGAAAGAGCTGGATGATTTGTGGATCAAATCCATTCATCGTATGTTTTATTACTTATTTATTTAAACCATTTATATGGCCACCCATCACATAAATGTTACTTTGGGTGTGTACATGGATTGAAAACCACAATGTACCAAACCAGTCATAATGCCCGCTGTAACAAACAAACAATGCCAACTCATAACGAGAACATTAACTAGCAGAGCTCACCTAACCATCTGGTCCAATGCCTGGAGAAATAGGCAGGACTTTGACTTATCAATGCTTAAAGCAGGAGTAGGGGAATAGTTTAAGAGTAGATATACAGTATGAGCAGTTTGCGCCACACTCTTTGTTTCACCTTTAATTTGGGGGAGGGGGGGCAGGGGGGATGAGAAACTTAACTCCTTCAAAATAATCAAAATGTGTTCCTTTTGTATGATTCTGCTGATCTTCTTGCAGATTGGGTCAATATTTTTCAAACTTGGAACCCCAGATGCTTAAAACTCCCAGTTATTCCAGGAAACACTGGACACCTGTGTCTCCAGTGGACTCCAGCTTGGTAGCCACTAGTTTACACAGAGCCAGCAGTGTGCTGCAGCTGCCAAAAAAGTCAATGCAGTCCTAGGCTGTATCAACAGAGGGACAGAATCAAGATCACGTGAAGTGTTAGTACCACTTTATAATGCCTTGGTAAGGCCACACTTGGAATATTGCATCCAGTTTTGGATGCCACGATATAATAAAGATGTTGAGACCCTAGAAAGAGTGCAGAGAAAAGCAACAAAGATGATTAGGGGACTGGAGGCTAAAACACATGAAGAACGGTTGCAGGAATTGGGTATGTCTAGTTTAATAAAAAGAAGGACTAGGGGTTACACAATAAAGTGTTCCAATAGCTAAAGGACTGCCACAAAGAAGAGGGGGTCAACCTATTCTCCAAAGCACCTGAAGGCAAAATAAGAAGCAATGGATGGAAATAATCAAAGAGAAAACCAATCTAGAAATAAGGAGAAATTTTCTGACAGTTAGAACAATTAATCAGTGGAATGGCTAGCCTTCAGAAGTTGTAGTTGCTCCATCACCGGTTAAGAAGAGATTGGACAATCATTTGTCTGAAATGGTATAGGGTTTCCTGCTTGAGCAGGGGGTTGGTCCCACTAGATTTCAGATTAAAATCAAAAACTTCTTCATACAAAACACATGCTTTCTGTCCCAAGGGAATTTTCTTGAGGAAAAAAAATCATATTAGGAAAAATAATGAATTCAGGTTTAACAAATTCAATTATCAAGGCATTCAACTCATGGTGCCAATTGCACACACAATGTCTCTGTGATTTATCCCCATCTTTCTTGTTGTCTGTGTACTGTTCAGATTTTTTTTTAAAAAAATTCATGGACAGACTTGTAAATTCCATAGAGTAGAAATAAAGTGCAACAAATATTTAGAAAGCTCTAAAGCAGTGATGGCAAACTTATGACATGTGTATGTCAAAGATGTCACACCACAACATTTTGGGTGACATGCCAGCCTTCACCAACACCCAACAACTATTCTCAAAGGCATGACTCCAAAAATGAGGGTGTTTTATTCATATTTCATTTTTGTAATTATTTGACATTTCTTTATATAATACATATCACTACATGTGATTGGATTGCATTTTTAAAAAAACAATAAATATGTCAAGAATAGTTTCTCTTTTGTTGGGATGGGACATGCCAGCAGAGTCAAATTAGGCATTTTCTGAATTTTTGACATGCCGAGCCCAAAAGGTTCACCACCACTGCTCTAAAGCATCTGAGAGCATAAGGCCCATTTCAGAGAAGCACTGAGGACCCATTTCAGAACCAGTCTCATCCTTCACTCCACACCCCTTTTGGATGGCTAGTTAAACGCACTGAATAAAAAAATAGGTGCAATAAATCTGACCAAAGTGGAGAAAAAGATATGGTGTTTTAACAGATTAACAGAGTTGGAAGGGACCTTGTAGGTCTTCTAGTCCAACCCCCTGCCCAAGCAGGAGACCCTACACCATTTCTGATAAATGGCAGTTCAATCTCTTCTTGAAAGCTTCCAGTGATAAAGCTCCCACAACTTCCGAAGGCAACTTCTGTTCCATTGGTTGATTGTTCTCACTGTCAGAAAATTTCTCCTTATTTCTAGGTTGAATCTCTCCTTGATCAGTTTCCATCCATTATTCCTTGTCTGGCCTTCAGGTGCCTTGGAAAATAGCTTGACCCGAAGGCCAGAAAAGGAATAATGGATGGAAAGTGTTCCATCCACTAGAACTGGGGTGGGTAATTAATTTTCCCAAGGGGGTCACATGAGAACCTAGGACTGTTGTGGAGGGCCAAACCAATAGGGCTGTGAAGGTACGTAGGCATACACATGTGCAAATATATACGTTGGGGGAAAATAGCAGTCACCTTCAAAATAAAAGCAATCCATGTGGCCAGACAGGGACAGCCAAAGGGCCAGATGTGGCCCAGGGACTATAAAAAGCCCAGGTCTGCACTAGAATGAATATCAACAGATTAAAGATGGAACAGCCGTGTGACAGGTCCTCATGATGGCTATCTGATGTCAAGGCTCTATGTTCCTTACAATTGCAGGAAGATTAGCAATGACAAAATAAAAAGAAAACCAAATATTTTAGTTAATAAAGCTGTTTTGCATGTAGAAGGTCTCAGGTTCAGTACTTGATATCTCCAGGTAAACTGGAGGAGAAGCCATATGAAATTGGCTGTGTTAGACCAGAGATTCTCTAAACTTCTCCAAAGCAGGACAAGAAGTAACGGGTGGAAGATTATCAAAGAGAAATCCAACCTAGAATTAAGGAGAAATTTCCTGACTGTGAGAACAATTAATCAGTGGAATGGCTTGCCTCCAGAAGTTGTGAGTGCTCCATCATTGGAGGTTTTTAAAGAAGAGATTGGACAGCCATTTGTCTGGAATGTAATAGAGTTTCCTGTTTGAACAATACTCTAAAATCCCTTCCTACTCTGTGATTGTGTATTCTAAGTTCTGGACCACAAAAATATGCCTGCCCTGATCTAGTAAGGAAAAACGCTGCATTTATTTAAAGTTTGTCCAACTACTGTATTTCTCCAGGATTTGAAGGTTTGAATCTTTTTTGTCAGTCAACAATGCTCACCTGTCCCTCCTTTTAATCTGAAATTCTCCACTAAGTACTAATTTCATTTAGTGTCACAGCATTATAATAAATTAAACAACAGAAACTGTGAGAGTGATAGATTTTCCCCCCATGCCAATTACCAGCTGGTAAGCAATTTAGGAAATACGCAGAATTGTTAGACTAAAGCAACATCAAAACGTTATTGAATTATATCCCTGTATTATTCAAGTAATTTAATTGTGATTCAGATTCATGGAAATAGCTTGATTTGTAGATGAAAGTACACACGGAACAACAACGCATGTCCTTCACCCTCCCTGTCCAAAATCTAATGTTCCTGTACATGTTAAAAATCTAATTTAAAAAAACAGAATAAAGAAAATGTCTCAAATAAAATGCATTATACACCTGCCTTTTCAGAGCAAGTCTTCTTAATCCAGTGTCCATCTAGCAAATGCCACAGAAGCAGCAGCACATGTGGGAATTTCAATATAAACCTTTAGCGCCACCACTGGGAAAAAGTGGGTATCACACTAGACAACTACAGTAAACAGGAAATTTTGAGCCTTGAGGTTGAGAATGTCAGCTTCAGCATTTTGCCTGCTACTGAAATAAATTTAGTTTCCAAAGTACATGCTGTGTGACAAGAATCAAAAATGTACCTTAGGTGAAAGACTATATGGAGGAAAGAATCGTGAGGATGGCAGAGATAGTAGAAATGGCTCTATTGATTTGTCTGATCAAGGGAGGGAGCAGTAAATATTTTTATAAAAGACAGGAAACCCTATATGAATTTTTGCTGAAAATGGATTAAGCTGAATTGGGGATTTGGGGAATCTATTGATTAAAAAGTGTTTATTGAAAGAAGGGAATATATGTCGTTTGTGAGGCTGGAAATGGCAATTATTTATGTTTGAAAGATTGGAAGTCACTCTTTAGATAACTTTTTTTTTCATTTTTTTTTTTACTCTTTTATATTTTCTGTCTTTTTTCACTTTTCCTTTTGTGTTCCTGTAGTTTTTATAATCTTGTGTAAAATTCCCTTTTAATAAAAAAAAAAAATTTAAGCAATTGAAAACACTTTAGAAAGTTAAACTGAGAGTTTTGTATTTGTGGATGGGAAGAAGGGGGAAAGGCTATTACTCCATGAAAAAGTGCAAACACAATTCAATTGAGAGGG
>QLTV01002429.1:1357557-1387592 GCA_003457575.1 Thermophis baileyi
TCTGGTTATTGTGAGTTTATAATGGAGGCATCATTTAGGGAGGGAAGGGAGGGAGGGAGGGAAGGAAGGGAGGAAGGAAGGAAGGAAGGAAGGAAACACTGAGCATCCCTCCTGCTAAGGAGATACCTCCAGAGAAGATGAGACTGTTTTATATGAATTACACAGGAGTTGCACAGGTCAAGAACTGGCATCTCCTGATCAAGCTCTGGTGGAATTCTGTTGCTTTTTATTATCTCCTTTATTGTATGGTTTGTTCAATGATTGTGCTGTTCTGTGATACCCAATAACATAATTTGATTCACATTGTACCTGTAGTAAGAAAGTGTTTTGCTTGATCACTCGTGTTTACAGGTAATCCCCAGGTTATGAGCATTCCCTTAGCGAACATTCCAAGTTACGTGATAAGTGCCCCCAGTGCTGTGATGGCGAACCTATGGCACGCGTGCCATGCGTGCCAGAGGTGGCACACAGAGCCCTCTCTGTGGGCACACGTGCCGTCGCCAGCTGCTCTTCCAAGTTCCATCACGCGCATGCGTGCCAGACAGCTGGTCCGGCGAGCATGCGCACCAGCCAGCTGCTCTCTTCCGGGTTCTGGCACTCACATGCGCACCGGCGACCAGCTGGCCGGCACGCATGCGCATGCCAGAACCCGGAAGAGAGCAGCTGGCCGGTGTGCATGCCTGCTCCCACCCCTCCAACGCTCCATTTAGGCCGGCAAAGTGCCGGGTGAGGCCTGAGCACACCAAAACAGAGCTGCAGAGGGGCGCACGCGGCTGAGAGACTGGAGACAGCTTGCTAGATCTTTGCATGGTAAGTGACATGTCACAGCAGGTTGGGTGGGGGGAAGCAATTGTGGGGAGCATGAGGTATTTCAGTGGGTTGGGGGGGATTGGGTGGTCTTAAGAAGGTGGCCTGTTCCATCACTAGCCCCCCCATGGCCTTCCCCACGCCAAAATACCTCATGTGCACTTAACTGTGCATTCAATTAGCGACTGTGTGGGCAAAAGGAGGGAGTGATCACATTCAAGGTACGAGATTCACTCCCACGAATCCTCAGGTTACGAATGGAATGGGCAGGCTCCCATTCCATTCCATAGTAACTTCCTGTATTTACTAAATGGTCCACATCTTACAAATTCTGCAAGTGTTGTATAAACCTAGGGCAGGGGTCTGCAACCTGCGGCTCCGGAGCCACATGCGGCTCTTTGGGCCCTCTGCTGTGGCTCCCTGTCACCTTGTCATGGCAGAGGGATGAAAGAGCCGTCGCCCTGTTGCGGCAGTGGCATGGCCGGAGCCTTAGTGTGGGAGCGAAGCACCCCTGCACTTGCCTTTGCGCAGCAACAGCATTCCGCCTTCATCGCGGTACATTTGCTGTTGCCGCCAGCAAAGAGGGCTGGGAGAAAATGGCAGGGGCGGATCTTGCGGGGTGGTGACCATCCCCCAAGCCTGGCCTTCCTCGTCCCTTGTCGGCGGGGCCAAGAAAAAGAAGGGGGCAGTGTGGCAAGCGCTCCCCTCCCCCGCCGAGCACAACAGCCCAGTGGGAGGGGGAGATGGCCCGGCAGAAGGGCCCCCATTGGCAAGTTGGATAGTGGAAAGGCGTGGCCCAGCTCTCGCAGCAGGATGCTGTTCGGCACTTCCAGACGCAAGCTGCCGCCTTTGAAACGTGCCACTTTCTGTTGCCTGTGCCTTCCCCGATCTCAGCTCTTTTGCCCCAGCGAGAGCTATGTTTCTGCTTGCTTTCTTTTCCTGTGCCTTCCCTGGGCAGTGATGGCTGGGGCCATGGGAGGGGGCAGCAGAGGCATCAGGGCTGCTCCCCCCCTCAGCAAGCCGAGCCTGGAGGAGCGCAGAGAGTTGTGGGCAAGCGCCGGAGGGTCAGAAGACACGCTCCGATGTCGCCCCAACATGTGTTTCCAGCACGCGCTCCTCTGCCCCGAAGTAGGATTGAGTGGGGGGAAGGGAGCAGGGGGAAGAGGGAAGGGTAGGAGGGAAGGAGAAGCTCGGCTGGCTTTCCTTTGGCGTGGGGCGTGGGGAAGCCCAATGCCCCCTCCATGGCCTGCCCGCTGATAGAGAGAAAAAGGGAGAGAGAGAGAGATGAGAGAAAGAGATGAGAGAGAGAAATGAGAGAGGGGGATGAGAGGGAGAGGGAGATAGAGAGGGTGATAGAGAGAAAAAGAGAAAGACAGATGAGAGAAAGAAAGATGAGAGAGAGGGAGGGACAGGGAGATAGAGAAAAAGAGAAAGTGATGAGAGAGAAAGAAAAATGAGAGAGGAAGATAGAGGGAGAAAGAGAGGGAGGGAGGGAGATGGGACAGAGAGAGGGAGAGAGACAGAGAGGGAGATATCTATTTCCCATAGAAAAGAAAACACAAGGAGCCACAAAACCTGGGTAGGCATGGCTGGGGGGGGGGTCATGTGACTGGGTGGGAGTGAGTGATGTCGAGTTGGCCATGCTCATCCAGGTTTTGTGGCTCCCGGTATTTTGTTTTCTGTGGGAAATGGGCCCAAGTGGCTCTTTGAGTGTTTAAGGTTGCAGACCCCTGACCTAGGGGCACAACTGTACACACCTGGGCTCAGGAATTATTTTTAATAAAAAAGCCTTATTTTCTCCACCCAGTTCCAACTGGTGGAAGAGTAGTAAAAATGAATGGGTGAAGTTGTATATGAAACTATAATGCAGCAGCTCCATAACAATCATGAGCAATAAAGAGATTTTTTTTATCAAAATGTTTCTGTGAAGATTTTGTAATTTTGTAATTTACAGGGTTGCATTTTGTAAAACTAATGCATAATTTTAACTTTTTTTTTTTTTTTTTTTTTTTTTTTTTTTTTTTTTTTGTGGAGGGCTCTGGATATATCAAGAAATTTAAGTCGCCATGTAGGAGAAATCAAGCATGCCATGTCTTATGGTGGGAGTCTCTAAGCTTTTAAACAGTGCTGCAAGAAAGCAGCTCAACAAAAGGACTGCCACAGGAACATAGCCAATCATTTGTAGTAATTTTTTTTAAAAACAGTTACCTATAGACTTCTAGTGTAAAGGCGATGAACTGATGCAGAGATCAGTAAATATACATATTTTAAAGCGCTAAAATCATTACTAGAATATCTCTAAAATGTCTCATGTATGCATTTCTGTGACATCAAAAATCACCAGTGGCTTGAATTTTACAATGCGGTCTCCTGAAACCAATGCAGTCTTTAGGGGATTTTTTTTGGGGGGGGGTGTGATTTCATGTTTTAAAAAAATCACAAAATCAAGGTATACATATACCAAAATAATTAGTTTTTTATCCATATCTAAGTTAAGTCAGTTAATCCATGATCTAACAATTCAAAATCCATAGATGGACAATTGTTTTATTAGAATCAAAAGACGTGTGTGTGTGCGTGAATTCTCCAGGTGTCAATAGGTGAATACTACAGTACAGAAGCAATAAATTGGTTGGTTGGTTGGTTGGTTGGTTGGTTGGTTGGTTGGTTGGTTGGTTGGTTGGTTGGTTGGTTGGTCAGATGGATCTCAATCCAGCATTGCAGTCATTGCAGCCATGAAGTCTGCTGACAGGCTGGTTTTAATTTGCAAGCCTTCTGGCCGGGCTAAATTTTGAATCTTCATCAACCAAATGCATGTAGATAACAGATTATACCTCGTTTCAGAGACCAAAAAACCCACAGAGATCACTGAGACATAAATCTGCTACCTGCCATGGGATGGATTCACAGGCCGCTAGCCTAGCAGGCAGCTTTTTCATTGTGATTGATTGATCATGTCCCATCAAGTCAGTGTCAACTCTTGGCAATTACATGACAATCTATTCCTAAACTGGTCTTTCAGGTCTTCCATTAGGGCATGTTCATTGTATTGGATTCCAAAGTTATTTGCAAACACAAAGAGAGATTCATCTGTTACTTTCACACCCTTGGAAAATAGAGATCAGACAACTTTTTTTTTTTTTTGCTTTTATTACAAGCATATAATATTAATTGGCAGAACACTGAATACAAGCTTCACTATCATAAAAATCAAAACAAGCAATAATTCCCAGAAAGGCTTATTCAGACAAAAACTAGCCACCAATAGTACAAAAGTTACACAGCAACACAAAGCATTAAAAAAATGTAAACGTCCAATTGAAACCAAGCCAAAACTATGAATTTTTTTTTCCCCAATACAGCAAGAATTTTCAGTCACTTTATGATGCCACATAGTAAGGATAAAGGATTAAATGGTTGCACTGGCTTATTGTCCTATAACCCTAAATTGCCTGGTTGCTATACTGATCGCATTAAAAAAAAAATAGGGTATTGTTTGGCGGACCCTGTTATACAACCGGTATGCACAGCACATCTTAGTTGACTCCTCATGCAAGAACATGTGCCCGATCACACAACGTATAGGGGACAGGGTGATTTACCAACATTTTTCTTTAATTGAATGTTTATGGACCTATGTTCGATTTTAGACACCTGCCCTTGGCAAAAGCTATTCATTCAGCAACAGATCTAGATATGGGATTCCAGATATCTACCAAAGAACTGCAGTGCAGTATGTTGTGTGTGTGTTTTGTAATAAACAAATGGTGGGCAGGCAAGAAAGCAAGCACATGGTGCTTCCTTTACCGCTTTTCCTTGTTAAACTTCCTTGTACTCTTCAGCCATGGATAAAAATGGACAAGTGGTGGATAGGGAAAACTGTTAAGCACACACACTCCTACTCCTCCACTGTACATCACCCTCTTGGCATTTTTAGGGTTAGCTATCTAGGTTCTTGGAGAATTTAGGGTTAGAAAGAAATTCTTGGAGCAAGTTTATGTCATGTAAGTTCCACTTAGAAAGGAAAGTGTGCTTCCAAGCCAAGAGTACACCTCTGAAAAATGCTGTGTTTTCTGTGCACATTTTGACTACAAGGTGAAGATATCCACTTGCAATTTTGACATGCATTGGTCTGCCTGTGTGCCTTGTCATTTTATATTTTAAATCCCAAAGCACACACGCAAATATATGCTAAGTTAAGGTATCACATGAAGTGTTTAACACCAGAGCAATTACCTGAGGAAATACAGAAAGAGGATTTTTTCTGTAAAATACAGTTTGGTCTGCAGTAAATGCATTTCTTATGTACTGATTTAAAATATAAAGTTATCAAAGAGTCATAGTGTAGATGTACAAACTGGTTGGCTTTCTCCTATTGCATTTGCAGCTCAGTTTCAAATGATTGCAAATAGGTTAACATTAACTTAATGTTAATAAGTCTGCCATCCACTGGAAAAGAAGACAGACAGTAAATTTCCCAAAGATTAATTAAATCATTATGAAAACAACAGGAGCCAGATATACTTTCCAAAAGCTCAAATCCAATTGAAGGAAAAAAAAATAGCACCATCATAGTTTGTAATCTTATATTTAAAATTATTGTATTACTCCCAGAACATAAGAGATTGTGTCTAGAGCATTGCACAACCGCAAAGAAATAAATATTTCCAAGTTCAATGGTATCATATTGAGAAATACCAGACATACCAATGGCACACAAGAAACATTTCTGATAGGCTGCAAGTTTCCACGGTTCACATTGAAGAGGTCTTGCCAGATCGCTGTTAAAATATTGCCAACAGGTAGTTCTTGCACACAGAAACAACTCCCCATTTGTCACTCTTAAGAATCCCAAGAAAAGGGAGAAGGAAGGAAGATCCCATTCGAATGTAAACTTAAAACTACCTACATAATCTTTCTCCAAACTGCAGTTAGTCAATGCTACATTTACCATTTAAAAAGTATGCCTAACAGAAGCATGTTTCCAACCTATTGCACAAAAAGCATAAAGTAATGCTCTCTTTATCCATACAAAAACATACCATTCTTTTTTTTAAAAAAAAAAAAAGAATAAATGGGGCCAAACTAAAATTACACTAAATGTGGCAACTATGGTAGCCAATCGCTGCTCTATGTTTGTTTGCTGCATTACAAGATCTCATTAAACTTACCCAGGATTTAAGTTACAAAGTTCTTCTCTGAGCTTTCCTCCCCCTCTAAATGATGGGAAAGAAATACAGAATGTAAAGATACCACGCTCTTTACATCAGACCTTACAACAGGTGGAAAACAGGCAGACAGGTACCATTTTTGGTAAGAGACCCTCATTTAGTGCAAAATCTAATTTGGCCCCTCACAAAAGGAAGGAAGAAGCTTGTAAAAAACATCTCACAATTTCATTTTATATGCCCATAAATAAAGCTGGACCATCGAAACCAAAAAAAGTAAAAATAATTAAAAAAAAAATACTTAGATGGTAAAAAGTAAGAGAGAAAGCTTAAAATAGAATAAATAATTTTATAAAGTTAACTTTTCAACCCCCCCATCTTATTTAAAATTCAATATTATATATTCTGATTTCTCTATCTTAAAAAGAAAATTATACCAAGCGAGACCATCAGCCTGCCTCGTTCTGTCTTTTTGTTGCTAAAGATAATGCAACAAGACCATTTGACTGCTTTCGTTTACCAGTGGTAAGCAGTTAATTAAAACAAAGAACAGAAATTACTTCACAGTTAATCATGTATCACTTAATCAATCTAGACAAACTTAATGTGGCTGGAGCAACTCCAAGCCACTTACGCTAGAAGTGAAGACCTAAAGCCAGAAAAATCAACAGAATGTTTCCCCACCCAAATCATTGTGCAACCTGCCCCTTAAAAGCTTCACAGAAGAGAGACAGCTGATATAACAAGAATCTGTTCTACTGGTATTAACCATCGTTTTTCTGATAAAACAAGACAGGCCTTTGAAACAAATAATCCCCAAAGGATGCCGTTTCCATAGGAGAAGAAATATTCTGAGAAACTGTTTAGAAGGAAAACAAAAATTCTTTTTTTAAAAAAGTATTTTCTGCCACTGTCATTGTGGTCAGGCTGTTAGAAAATAATCATCTATGAGTGATAAAAACCAGCCTGGGTGTCAACAGCTGGCTTTTGTTTCATGCACCTGATTACATAATGTAGTAATATAGCACCGTATCAAATTCAAGTGATTCAAAAACTTGCTAGAAACAAAGCAGTGCGGGTTCTGTAAACGGCTGCAGTCCAAGAGAGTTACGGGGTTACAGTTTGCACCTTAATACTATTTAATCCCTCTGTTTAAATTACGCAATGGGTGTGTGGGGTGGGGGGGTGTTGTATTCTGCATTTTAAGATGGGATTGGTGGAACAATTCAGCTGTGTATCTGTTCTGAGGTAGAGTTAATAGTTGCACAAGTTCATTATACCCTCTAAAGGTTTAACGCACACTTCTCCCCAACCTGGTGTTCTCGAAATAAATGGGTTGAAATAAAACTCTCATCAAGCCCACTGGCCATGTCTGGAGAGCAAAAGTTTGGGAAAGCCTGAATCAAATGGGTATTCAACAGGCTGGCTAAATTTAAGGCTCACTAAGCACTGTTAGCCAGGATGTTTTCAGATAGCACCTGGTCACCTATAAAAGGAGAAGATGGGGAATTTTAAAGGCTGTCCTATTTATGGCAGCCTGGCACATTTTCCCACAGCCCCCCCCCCCACATTTCAATAAAGGTGTCTTCTTCCGTTCCCTAACCATTTTATTTATATCTCAGCTGATATTTTTCCAGAATAATGGCGAGCAATCATCTATCATTAGTAAGCACTTACTTATTATACAAATTTTATATAATTAAGAACTATTACCTTTTTAAGCGCACTTACTAGTAGAAAATCTCCTGCAACACGCCCCAATTTAAATGAGTGCAAATGTTACAAGGGGTGCCAGTGCACTCATGCTCATCTCGTATGGAGAGTGGAAAATTGCTTTTAAGGTGTGTGATGTACTTTTTTTTTTTTCAACTCTAGCTCATTGTAACAAGACATGCGCAGAACGCTCTCTACCAAAAGGTTGCCAGTGTTTTTTTCCATTTGTCCTCCATTCCCACTTCCACTGCTCATGTGCAAGCCGGCTCTTGTACCTTTCTCCACCTCCTCCCGTTTCTTCTTTGTTCCTTTCTTTTCATTTCCATCTAATTTATCATTATGAAATTAGAGAAGGAAAACAACTCGGGAGAGATGGGCTCCTAACATACCTAATATGTGCTGCTGACAGCAGAAGCCACAGGAGGAGAAGCTAGTTGGTATCTTACAAAAAACCGTGACCCTTTTCACTTCAGCGGATATATAGGAAATAATCGGCATTATGAAAGGAATGTGTTTTGTCTCCTTCTAACAGAAATTATAAGGGGTTTCCACGGTGTGAGAACAATTCATTCCAGAAAATGAGATCTAATAGCTTAATTGAATATATGTTATCTGATGCATTACTGATGTCTAAAAAAATCACTGAACAATATGAAAAGAGCCCTTCCTTGCCTCACATTTGCATTTACTCATTTGCATTTTGTTTCCTGCCCCATCCCTGTACTTATTCAGGTTTGTCCACTCACCCACACCCCTGTCATGTATCTTTTTTTTTTTATATACTTTGCTGAGGCTTGCTCCCTATAGGAAAAATTCCCTGAGAGTCACACTTGCAGAGCAAGGATATTCAGAAGAACAAGAAACAAACGTTAGCAAATTGCTACCAGTCCTGAATATTCACCATCAGAACATAAACCTCCAAACGGAAGTGACTTCCATAAAGGATGGAGGAACCTCACGTTTCCGTCTTCCTAGTGATCTCTCTCTCAAACTCAGCCAATATAACCCATCCTCATTGGGCTATCCTCTGCTTCTGCCTAAGGACCTGTTCAATCAGCAGCGGGATTATAAGCAATAGAGCTAGTAAGACAGAGTAAAGGCAAACTTCTGCATCAAAGAGAAAAATCTTGAGAAATTAAAAAAATATACCCTCTCAGTAATCCTTCTCAGCAGCAACTTCTTCCCTGTTCTGGTCATATCCCATCCAAACTGGTGTCCCAATGGAGGAAAGGCAGACTTGTGTTCATGCAAAGAATACTTGTGCCTCTGCATATATGTATGTGCATATGGAAGAGAGAGAGACACACACACAGAAAACATGCCTATATACATGCAACAAGGAGTATGCGCATGCATTCTTGAACACACTGGAGTATTTAAAATCAATGACGTGGTTCTCCCAGATGAAAGTGTCTTACATATCCCGTCCAGATGAAGAACAACATATATTTCGCATGGTCCATATTTGCGGTACCACCACTGAATGCAACCTTTTTTAAAAAACAAAAAACAACCCAACCTTAAAGATATTAAAGGGAAAGCAACATTGCCCTTCACACACCGTTCCCACCTCTACTTAAAGAGAAAGTGCACTTACATAATCTAGAGGGAGAAATCAATCCCTTGGGGGCTGGATTTAAAAATAAATAGATTTATAGGTTAAGGCCCAAAAGTACCATAGTGCCAACTAAATCCAAACACATAAAGATAGTTCAAGTAGAGAATTAGGCAAACACAATGGTCTTCTTATAGAAGCAGGAAGGTCAGTGAACTCATGCTTGTCATAGAATGCATGCTCCAGCATTAGTATTGTGTGTTGTTCAAGAGAACAATACTGGAGTTCAAGTAGTTAAGGCTGCTAAAGGCTTATTTCATTTTCAGAACAGG
The DNA here is from genome assembly GCA_003457575.1 of Thermophis baileyi. Lineage (NCBI taxonomy): Eukaryota > Metazoa > Chordata > Lepidosauria > Squamata > Dipsadidae > Thermophis > Thermophis baileyi. The sequence continues at coordinate 1,367,133 of QLTV01002429.1, forward strand.
AAATCCCCCCCCCGTTTCCGCCCCAGCTATGTAAGTCACACATATTACAGAAAAAGGATGTCCCCCCCCCCAAATGCTCAACAGTTTGTGTGATCTGAGAAAACTGAAATAAAATGGAAATCACTCATTCCAAAACCTTCCTCAAATGAATCAGCAGAGGAACAAAGGAGCAGAATCCAGAACTGTATCATGATGTCAAGTCACTGCCAACCATTACATTTTTTTTCCAATGTTAAATACTATGAAGGGCTTACTGATCAACAAGATGCCCATGAGGTTTAAGAGACAGAACACTTGGTGAGAGAAAGAAGGAAGGAAGGAAGGAAGGAAGGAAGGAAGGAAGGAAGGAAGGAAGGAAGGAAGGAAGGAAGGAAGGAAGGAAGGAAGGAAGGAAGGAAGGAAGGAAGGAAGGAAGGAAGGAAGGAAGGAAGGAAGGAAGGAAGGAAGGAAGGGCTATGTTTAAGTTAAGTTGCAAAACAATCCAAGAGCTGCTTGGTGACAAGAAATTGAAAATTACCTCCTTCCCTACATTTTAACCTATTTTGCATCTTTCAAGATGATGACCAAGAACTGAGCTACACAGAGGGAACTGTGAAGTGCTTTCAATGTCTGTAAACATCATGCTGGTAGTGTCCGTTCAAACTGCACTTTCCTTTTTTTTTTGTAGAAAATAGTATAAATATTTTTACTGTCCTGAACGTTGAGTTTAATGCATCTCTCAGAGAAATATTCAGAATGGTGGGGTGGGAAAGTACTACTGTTTTTCAGGAATGGATTTTGCTGGTCTATGTCACGAGTGAATTGAGTAATGATGCACTAAGAAGGTGCCTGATGATAGTCTCTGCAAAAAAACCGTCCACAAGGACAAAACAGTTCTTACAGCAAGTCCATTTTCGGTCTGTAATGTAGCAGTAGAGGTGCTTTCTGAAAAATAAACATAATTGCTTGAGGAACTCTCTGATGCAGAACATTAATAAACAAACGAACATGGTTTTAAGCTTAACCTTTGTTTAGGACTCTGATGCCCACCATTGATGGCCCAGGAGACAGAGCAACCCTCAGGCTCAATATCTCAGCAGGTTCTGCAGGGCTACCCCTAAGTGGTGGGGAAATTGGACATTTCTGGTCTGAAGACTTTGGCAGACACTATCTATATCTTTGCCCAAAGTGAAGATGTCCCAAAGCCCAGCATTCCCCCCCCCCTTTATTTTCCTGCCCAAGCTAAAACAAAACAGTAAGATAATTTCTGACCTGAGAATATGGAAAGAGAAGGACCACAAGGAATCAGGACATCAGTTATATCTTTATGAATGATAAAGTAAAGGTTTAGAGTTTCAAAGGGAGAATATTAAATGCATCAATCGATTACCAATGCTGCATACCTTAAATCTCCATCTTGTGACAACTACAAATTTAAGAGTATGGTCCTTGCCCAGAATTTCTTCATTGCATAATATATCCAGCTGATAAAGGAACAAAAGATTTATATTTTTACTAAAGAGATCGATTTACAAGATCCAAATAATGATGCAATTTTGCTCTTTAATGGCATGAAATGGTATGATACTACAATTCAAATATTGCCTCCCAGAATCTCTTCAGGTGTTCTTGAGACTTTTCCAATACTGTAAAACTCAGCTAGGGTTTTAGTTCTAACCAACAAGCTGCAAGCTGAATAATATGTATATTCTATCATTTAATTTGCCTGGTGGGTGGGAGATAAAAATTTCAGCACTTACAGAGATGCAGAGTTATTTCAGGGCATAAACTTCACTCTTCACTCTGCTGGATCACCATCTGCTCCATAATCTACAAAAGACCAGATATTCTGGCCTTACAGAAATTAACTAAATCCAGAGTGAGAAAATTAACAAAGTGAACATGTGCAAGTTCTGAACATCGTCTGAAAAACCTGGAAGTGAAGGCCTGAGAAAATGAATTCTAAAACTGGTAGTTTTAAAAAATGAGTCCCTGAAAGGATTCTATATAGGATATGTGGAGGCTAACTTAATTAGCTGTCCAGGGAATTATTATTTCCAAATTGGCAAGTTACAAGCAATAGCAAACAGAAAATGGTAGAAATAAGTGTCCCTTTGGATGTGAAATTTCTTGCCTGCTTTTAATTTGAAAGCCAGAGTCTGTTATTATGAAGATCAAAAACCTCACGTAACTATTTCAGCTATAACCTATGTATGCCCTCAAAACATAGCAGATGTCCTACTTGACACGTAAATGATTGTACATTTATTTTATCCTTCTGTTCCATCAGTTGCTGATACTAAATTTTACACTTAAAATTCTCTCTCTCTAAAAGTTCTTCTCACAATTTGCTAGATACCTCCCAAAAAAAAAAAAACTGGATTCTTTTAACAGGGACTAGAACTTCATTCCCACCTCCAAAGAGCTACCAAACCAGCCTTGACTCTCCCTGTGTCTTAAGTTCACAAAGTAAAAAAGAAAAAAGAAAGAAAGAAAGAAAGAAAGAAAGAAAGAAAGAAAGAAAGAAAGAAAGTGTGGTCCAAGTTGAATAGTCAGTTATTTTCTCTGAAATAAACACTGCCCCTGAATCAGATCGATGGTCAATAAGAGAAGAATTTAGATATTAAATCCTAGAAATCCTTTTGAACCCTTTTTACTGCCCATCTGTTCCAAACTATTAAAGTAGTACTGCTTCCCTGTGTAATGAAACAACCCCAAATCCTCCTCATATTTGTGAACATCCTCACCACACATTAACAAGTTACAAGAAATGGACTAGAGAAACCAAAGGCGAAATTTCTAATGAACTGGAATGTTTCAAGACATGCAAGCATGAGTGTTTCTCAACTTTGGCAATGTTAAGATGTGTGGATTTCAACTTGCAGTTGCTGGTTAGTTAATTCTAGAAGTTGAAGTCCACACATCTCAAAATCGCCAAGACCAAGAAATACTGATACAGATCAAAATGAGCTTGCCCACTACAGTCTGTGTGAGGAAAAGAGGAAACTGAGATATACCTGTTCAATGGAAACAAGCAGTAACAAGAGGATCATACTAAAGTGTGTGTGTGTGTGTGTGTGTGTGTGTGTGTGTGTGTGTGTGTGTGTGTGTGTGTGTGTGTTCTTAGTCAAGCCTACGATTCAAATGCAGGTTGAATTGTGCCATGAAATAGCAAAAATCTTTCTGCCTTTCATAAAATCCAAAATCATTATACTGAGGGCTATTTTCTTGACTTCAAGTTAATTTTCCAAAGAAATAAAGAGTCTCTGCATGTTAATTAACAGATCTTCATTAACATGTATTAGAACATTTTGCTGCTTTCAAGACAGTGTTGACTGGCAATTGGCTGGACAAGTCCCTGGAGTTTTCTTGGCAAAGTTTGTCATTGCCACCTTCTTAGAACTTGGAAAGAGTGACTGGCCCAAGATCATCCAGCTGGCTTTGTGCCTAACGTGGGACTAGAACTCGTGGCCTTCCAATTTCTAGCCTGGTTCTTTAACCACTACACCAAACTGGCTATATCTTACTCAAAAGCCCTAGTATACTGCCAAGTAAGAATCAGACAAGACTTTTCCTCAAATGTAAGCCAATGTGTTTATACGCTAATGAAAAATGAATGAAACTCAATTTCCTTGCGATAAAATACAGCAGATAACCTAGACAACTGGCTTTCAAGGTATTATTTAAATAAATGCATGGCACTTTAGAAGACATTAGTTGTAACAGATTGTTCTTCAATTATTTGCACTGAAATTTTACATCATCTCTTTCACAATCCATCCACAATCCATATGTAATTTAAAATCCTAAAGTTTAAACTGGCAACTTTTTTTATTTTTAAAGGAAATTATTGTGACCTTCAGAACACTGAAGTAGCACTGCAGGCTACTTCAAGCTGACTGCTAGCTGCAGTTCGGTGGTTCAAATCTCACCGGCTCAAGGTTGACTCAGCCTTCCATCCTTCTGAGTGGGTAAAATGAGGACCCAGATTGTTGGGGGCAATATGCTAACTCTGTAAACAGCTTAGAGAGGGCTGTAAAGCACTATGAAGCGGTATATAAGTCTAAGTGCTATAGTGCTATAATTCATATAAATGGCTGAAGGCACTTGCTTATTCTGCAGAAAGAGGGTACACTGTCAATTTTAAACTCGTCTCCACTAAAGGTCTCCCCATGAATTTTTCTCACTAGATATATTTACATTAATGCTTCAAGTGCAAACTAAGGAATACTGGGAAGCTTCAGAATCACATTTTAAAAGCTTAATATCTGTTAAGGCACTGCTTCATTTATTATACATTAGTTAAGTGACTAAACAGCAATTCTGTTTCAGGAAAAATCAACCATCTCTAAGGATTTAACGTGACTTTTTAAGAAAAAAAAAGTTACAGAGTTATTTAAAAAAAATCAGCCACACTTTTTTGTTTCTCTTTGTTTTACTCTATCAGCACTGATTACCTCATTAAATGAAGAAAGATTAAGTTTTTTGGCAATGAACTTCTTTAGATGCAAGACTGTAGCTTGTGCGGAGCAACGAATCCATTTTCTCTTCAATCCACGCAATTTGCTACTATTGCATTCCAAGCAGATGCTTACCTTTAAGGAAAGAGCCAATACAGGTTACAATTTAAGTTCTCATTTCGTAGCAGCAGAAGCAGAGCCTTCTAAACTGCATAATGCCCACGTTACGTAACAAGGAGAAACAACAGATCATTTGTGGGTCGGCTTCAATTCAGAAGGGAGCCTATCTGGCAATCCTAGCTACAAAGAATGGTTTTCTGTGGTGGGAAAGTCCTCCAACTGAAATCTGGAAGAGCTTAAGGGCAGAAAGGAAAAGAGTGCAACTAGAAAGGGGTGTTCTAATATGCTCTAAGGCATTGTCTCTATGATACTTGGGAGAAATTTTCACTAAGGTAGGGTCAATTGTCTATCAAACTGAATTAAATCGTTTGTTTGCAAGTGGGGGGGGGGAATTCCTTCACTGTGAAGACCAGTTACTTATTGTGTGCAGTTGCTGGTTTAGTAAAGGTTGTGCATACACCGTTTTACTAATCCCATGGACATTTGGATCTATGCTCATCCTAGAATCTCCAGGTTCCATAAACTTTTATTTTTTGTGTGTGTGTATACACATACACACACACAAATAAAACTTTACAGAACCTGGAGATTCTAAGATGAGCATAGATCCAAATATCCATGGGATTAATAAAATGGTGTATGCACAACCTTTACTAAACAATATATATATACACAACCTTTACTAAACAATGTAAGTTCCTCTCTGCCTGAGGCCTTTTCAACTAGAACACTGAGGAATAAGTCCCAGGTCTTCTCCTTCCAGTTATTCCCAGATGTTAAGCACGGATAGTTTGTCACTTTACATTCTTCAGCTCAAAACAACGTAAATTATGCAGCAAGGAAAAATGTTGTGTAGAATGAATACAAGTAGTCCTCGACTTACAACCACAAGTGAGCCCAAAATTTCTGTTGCTAAGCAAAACAGTTAAGTGAATCACTGTGGTTGTGAAGTTAGTAACATGGTTGTTAAGTAAATCTGGCTTCTCCATTGACTTTGCTTGTCTGAAGGTCACAAAAGATGATCACATGACCCAGGGATGCTGCAACCGTCATAAATATGAGTCACTTGCCAAGCGTCTGAATTTTTATCACATGACCATGCTGCAAAGGTTGTAACTGTGAAAAACGGTCATAGGACACTTTTTTCAATGCCATTTGAACTAAATGAACTGTTGAACAAGTCTAGGACTACCTGTAACACTTCATTCGTGCACAATGTTCTAGCCCTTCAGTAGTTAGATTTTTAGATCTAATGAAGTAGGTAATTTTTAGAACTACTGAAGTAGCTGGGAACAGCCATATAGGCCGGCTGACCGCCAAAGTCAACCTACTGCTCCAACCTATTGTGAATGAAAAACAAGTTCTTTTTCTTTCAAAGAATTTTGAATAATTTGTAAGGAATAGATTGAGTTAGTAAATGAAAACAAAGTTAATAGTGAAAAGGGAGACGGCCAACTGTGAGAGGATCACTATTTTCAGTAATGTCTCCCCTCATTTATTTTTGCCCAGTAAAAATTCCAGGACTGGTGCAAGAGAGTTCAGTCACATTTGGGAAGTCACAACCAGCCATTGTTAGGATTATAAAAAATTATGATATCTAGGACATTCTTGTTTTCATTTGTGACAATTTCAAACATTTGTTCTAAAAATGAACCTCCCTAGTTATTAATGGAAATTACTTCCTTGACAGGATCATTGTTATTTGGAAGGTATTTTAAGAAAAAAAATAAAGAAAAAAACCCTATAACTTTAAACAGGTATTGCTGTACTTGGGCAACTGCCAAAAGTTTGAACGTCAGCTCTTACAATTATCCAGACAGCATATTGAGAATTCTGGAAGTCAACTCTACACATCTGGAAATTCCCTCACTGAGAAATGCTGTCTTAAACCACCAAAAAGGAAAGCAACTGCTAGTTCAAAGGTTATATTTCAACAATACCTGTTCATCACTTCTGTGATAATCATTATCTTCTTCCTGTTTCTCTTCTGATGTTTCTTTGTTTGTGTTCTCATCTGCTTTAGTTTCCCCTTATGACAAAAGCATAGAGGAACTGTTATGAACAGAAAGACTCCAAAGATAGAAATATTTGCATGAAACAAAATGAAATCAAGATCAACAGCTATTTCAGAATGAAGCCTGTTAATCACACAGAAGTCAAATCTCTTCAAATCTCTGTAGTATCGGTATTATATTTTGATAAACTGTGTTGCAATAGCACTTAGCAAATTCTATCCTAAAATATATTTGCAAGCTATTTTAGCACTGAGAAATTTACAGTCTATATATCCGTGATGGCGAACCTATGGCACATGTGCCCGAAGTGGCATGCGGAGCCATGTCGCCTGGCACGCGTGGCGCTGCCCGTTCCTCTTCCGGGTTTCTGGCGTGCATGTGCGTGCGATGATCAGCTGGACTTCGTGCGTGCAGCAGTCCCGGAAACTGGAAGAGCTGGTCTTCCATTTTCCTGCATGAGCATGTGCGCCAGCCAGCTGATCGTTGCGCGTGCATGCACGCCAGAAACCCGGAAGACTAGCTGGCTGGCGCGCAGGCGCCTGGGCAGCTCCTCTTCCGGGTTGCAGCCCAGACGAGCGCGCACACTCCCTTTTCGGCACTCGGTGCCGAAAAGGTTCGCCATCACTGGTCTATCTATTCAATTTATATAGTTGACTATCTCACATACGTGACGTTGTGTAGCTCAACATTAAAACACAAAAAAATCAACACAATTGTTTTAAAGTCCAACCCTGTCACTCAACTGTAACCTAAGAAGCTCAACCAATTCATAACAAAGTAAAAATAAAGGAGAATTCTACAGCCAGCAAGTCATCGCTACTATATATTAAAGTAATGCTTGTACAGACAAGGCGCTACAAAATGACCACACCGTGATTTGAGACAAAGTGGCCCTCTGGATTTATTTATTTTTATTTATATATTTATGAAATTTATTTGCAGCTCATCTCGTATCCAACGAATCTGGGTGCTTTATCCTTGTAGAGTGGCAAAATCTTCTGCAGTGATGCTATGTTACGAATGCAGTTCTGTCACTGACTCTGGTGCAGCAATAAACACTTTCCCAGTGGAGCCAAGTCTAGCATTTACCAATGTTATCTGCCTCAGAATTAGCAGCATGAACTCTCCTAGGAATTGCCCTCAAAAGAAACAGTTGCCACAAGACTTGCCTAACAGCCTTAGCACATAAAAAGGCAAACATTTTTGGAATGTTATTAAATGCAGCAAACTCACAGGACTTGTTTATTGATCATCAAGCTTGTTGCCTTGGAATGGTTTAATTGACAAGAACAATCAGTTTGCAGTGGACAGTGAAGACTTTAAAGTAGGATTAATATCCTAGATCAGCAGGGGACAACCTATGGCCAGGAAGTCACAACACTCCATTTGTAGCCCTTTCCCAATCCCAGTGTCAATGGGTTGAGTTGAGAATTTAAGACCTTCTTTATTTTATTATTATTTTTATTTGATTTTATTATTTATTTTAGCAATTTAAGGAGCATTTTACTCCTTTAACCTTGCACAAAGCCATACAAATCAGTGTGGCGCTATCTACACTAGTGATTTCTTAGCAAGACTACTGTGCCCCATAGTGACACACACAGAACTTTGTAAACTAACAAATCTTGCAAGAGCCGTCTTCCTGGCATGAGATTTTGGATCTTAATGTTTACATTTATACAATTGTTTATCTATTTCTTGCTGCTCATAACTGTGTGTGAAATCACAAAATGGTTTCTAACAGTGAAAAGATTGTCAAACCCTGTCCTACCACACAGGTTCTCAACCTTTTTTGTTCTAGTGGGAGTACACAGAATTTTGGAACAATGCTATGCTTTGGTCAAACTGATACCCATTTTTACAAGATAGCCACAATTTAGCCACAATGGAACCAGTTCAACAATTCTGGGACTAAATGAGCCATTCCAAAGCTTGGAGAGAAATCCAGCTGTGAAGATCTTGTTGCAAACACATGGATCAGAAAATTAGTGAATTTTCAGCTTTCCAGTCAAGTATTCACAGCAAAGCACTAATTTACGCAAGAAATTGACAGTTTATATTTCTTTAGCAAGGTTGTGGTAAATGTACTAAATTAAACTAATCTAGTTAAACAAAGAGCAAACAATTTCCTTTGGCAAGCACAGTAATTATTCTGAAAAGAACAAGCACATGCATTTCTATTTACCATTACGGTGAGTATCTAAATGCTGCTTGGCTGAGCACGTCTCCCCTTTGATGTCACCTGGTACTTCCATGCCCAATTTGTGGTAGAATTCCCTCTGCTTTTTCATTTCCGCTGTTTAACATTTTAAAATAGTGTCTTTAGCTAAGAATATGGACTTCATCAACTCAAGCAAACATTGTATTCCTCTCCCTTGTTTAGAACATGTAACAAGAGCCCCCTCTAATGTTCAAATGCTTTTTTTGTGGCCAACTCGTAACACAACTGGATTTTAAGAATATCCCATACAATGCAATACTACTTTTCAAGTGTTACATCCCACATTAAGATGACCCAACACTGCTCCTCTCACTTGTCTACTTGTTCAGTAACATTTGGCAAAAATTAGAATCCAGGGAACAAACTAATTTTTGTTTTACAAAATTTACTTATGCATTCATTTTTTTGAATTTTGGAAATCACCTCCCCCTCCTATTGCCATACATCAGAGATGTATGTTCTCCAACCACACTTTTGGGAATAGAATCTAGCAACTGGGAGTTAACTTCTTATATTAGTCTTCTACCAAAGTAACACTGGATTGATCAAAAATATGATCCCCCAACTGTTATTTTATAATATAATTTTCAAAATCCTAATCATGATATTGTCCATCTACAGTATGTCACAGAAGTGAGTACAGCCCCTCACATTTTGTAAATATTTAAGTATATCTTTTCATGTGACAACACTGAAGAAATGACACTTGGCTACAATGTAAAGTAGTGAGTATACAGTTTGTATAACAGTGTAAATGTGCTGTCCCCTCAAAACAACGCAACACATAGCCATTAAGGTCTAAACTGCTGGCAACAAAAGTGAGTACACCCCTAAGTGATAATGTCCAAATGGGGCCCAAAGTGTCAATATTCTGTGTAGCCACCATTATTTTCCAGCACTGCCTTAACCCTCTTGGGCATAGAGTTCACCAGAGCTTCACAGGTTGCCACTGGAGTCCTCTTCCACTCCTCTATGATCTGCTTCAGTATGTCACAGTACATGTTGGCATTCATGGTTCCCACAATGAACTGTAGCTCCCCAGTGCCGACCGCACTCATGCAGCCCCAGACCATGACATTCCCACCACCATGCTTGACTGTAAGCAAGACACACTTGCATCATCTTTAGAAGAGACTTCCTTCTGGGACGACAGCCCTGCAGACCAATTTGATGCAGCGTGCGGCATATGGTTTGAGCACTTGACATGGTCTTGGCCACCGTGCTGCAGCTCAGTTTCAGGGTCTTGGCAATCTTCTTATAGCCTAGGCCATCTTTATGTAGAGCAACAATTCGTTTTTTCAGATCCTCAGAGAGTTCATTGCCATGAGGTGCCATGTTGAACTTCCCGTGACCAGTATGAGTGAGAGCGATAACACCAAATTTAACACACCTGCTCCCCCTTCACACCTAAGACCTTGTACCACTAACAAGTCACATGACACCAGGGAGGGAAAACGGCTACTTAGGCCCCATTTGGACATTATCACTTAGGGGTGTACTCACTTTTATTGCCGGCAGTTTAGACAATTAATGGCTGTGTGTTGAGGGGACAGCACATTTACACTGTTATACAAGCTGTATACTCACTACTTTACATTGTAGCCAAGTGTCATTTCTTCAGTGTTGTCACATGAAAAGATATACTTAAATATTTACAAAATGTGAGGGGGTGTACTCACTTCTGTGACATACTGTATAATAGATTCACAATATTTCTGTGAGTGAAATAAGTAAATGTAAAATTGGACACTTTAATTGCTTCTATACAATCAAAATTACTTCTGTATTCATTTTATGTTTATAAGTATGAAGAACTTTCGGAGATGCCAATATTTCTTCAGATTTAGGAAATGCCCTGGGAAGTGCCAGGAATGTTTAAATTGTAAAACCTGTTTCCATCAATTGCTTCCACTGTTTTTTAGAAAAAGACCTTTTTGAGTTATATGACTAAAACAAGGATACAACCAACCATTTACTGAAGATACTTTAACTTTTTACTGATTAATATTGAGGATACCTGACTCTTTATTCCTCTTCAGATCTTGTAAACCATCTTATATAATTTATGATATGATGGGGACAAAGAATGGAGAAATTTAGAGCAATACCAGCTATACTGGTTGGGGAATACTGGGAACTGAAGTCTACCTATCTGAAGGATATCCAGGTTGGGAAAGGCTTCTTTGAATTTTCTTTTCAATCCTGAGGATATATTTAAAAAAATAAAAGTTTTGCCGTGGGCTCCAATGTAATGTGTGGTTGTTCTTGCTTTCACAAAGCAAGTGAGTAAAGCGAAGCAACAGTAAATTACATCATTTCCCACAACCATCTGACAGTTTAAACAGTGTCTCCCAAACATCACACAGAGGGGGTTTATTCACATATAAATGCCTTTTGAACTGTTTACTGTAGTCTTACCTTCTTGAAGACCTGGAACAAGCTTGTAAACAATATCTTGCATTGTTCTGTCATGACTGACAAGACAAAAAATGAGAAATTAAAATAGTTACTGCAAAGACCTATAATAAACCTGTATATATTTACATCATTAGGATAACTGAAAAATATCCTCTTCCTTTGGGCACAAATGAAAGGGAAATTAAAGAAAGAAAATAAGTGGTTCCTATATGCATTTCCATTTTGCTGAAACACAATGGAAAAATCCAATCATAGGCACACTGTTTTGCCCAATTCATGTTTTAGAAGAGACACATCCAGGAGATTTCTGCATGTATTTCTTTTAACACAATACTTACCCAATATACTGGAGAGGGTGACTCTGGTGTATTACTATCCTGCATGTGGGGCAGGTATTATTTTCCTCCAAATACTTTACCAAGCAACTCCTGCAAACTGTTTTACAAAAAAATATATATACCAGTTAAAATGATTGTAAGGAAACATTTTTATCTGCTAATAACATTTAAACTCTGCACATAATTGAACCTGTATTGCTCAAGGAAGCAAAGTTAAACAATGTCACTGTGCTTGTAGTCCAATGAACATTTTATAAGGAGTACTTTCTTTTTCTGAATAAACTTAGCATAACCCAAATTTGCATCAGAAAAATGCCAATATAAAGATTTCAGAAATAAAATCAGTGTCTTTTGTTGTTGTCATTTGAGATATGTAAGACTGTAATCAATTGATAAACATTGTGGGTTCATTTCAAACACAAAATAGACAGCTACTGTCCTATAAGCAGACTTTTTTTTAACAAAAAGGAGTATTATTTAATATATATAGTGATAGATCATTAGTCTTATTTAAAAGTAAACACTGAAATATATGCATATAACAGCATGGCATAATTGGTTGTTGACTGTCAGAATACTTGCAACCAAGCTTATTCTGAAGCTAATGATTGCTGTTGGAAAAGTGAAACTTCCTCAGTAATAATTCAATTAACATTTCACTGTATCTTCAACTCTTGAAAAGTGACAATACCAAAGACTAAAAGCTGCAGTTAAACAGTGCCATCTACTTTTCATACATGACGATACACATTCTAGCAGATACATGAGCAAACTTGTGATAGTGTTTACAGAACAGAGAAGAAGATATTTCCTTCAGAGGGAAACTCGGAAAGGAAGAGGGTAAATCCACACAAATACATACTAGCCTTCCAGAAGACCATAAAAATCTGGTTTTATGCCCAAGCCTGGGACCACAGCCATGTGACGGAGCCTATTCCTACTCCTTCGGAGCCTCCCTGAAGAATGTGTGTTGTTAACACATTTGGGCGCCCCCTGGACAACAGCTTATAGCTGGCCAATCCTTTCAATCCAGAAGCATCCAAAGCGTAGTGAGGTGCTCATTCGTATGTATGTATGTATGTACCTATGTATGTATGTATGTATGTATGTATGTACCTATGTATGTATGTATGTACGTACGTACGTACGTACATATTGTTGTGCATCAACCAGAGTCATGTATGTGAGATGAGGCCATCGTATAAATCAAATCAATCAATAAAGTATTATCATTTCTATATGTGGGTAATCTACATTTAGTTTCACAGTCTAAGATCGGGGGAAAGTTAATAATTCAAATCCTAACCAAGGACCTAAGAATTATTAAGGTAGCATCTAAGAATGTAGGCAGTTCCAAGCAGGGTTGTTTTTTGTTAAATGAAGGTGTTCAAGTCCGATAAATTCAATATTTTCAGTTATCAAGGGAGTTGTTTAGGTATTGCTCCGAGGGCTCCAATCACTAGTATAAGAACTGGTTTCTTTTTCCATAAACATTCAACTTCGATCTGCAAGTCCAGTATTTTGTAATTTTTTCCAGTTGCTTTTCCTCAATCCTAGCATCACCTGGTATAGCAACATCAATGAACCAGACTTTCTTCTATTCAATAACTGTTATATCAGGCATGTTATGAAAAACGTATCTGTCTGTTTGGATCTTAGCGTCCCGTAAGATCTTAACCTGCTCATTTTCCAAAACCTTAACTTGATGGTCCTAGTAGTATTTACTACATTCAAAACTAAACCTCTAATAAAGTTTCCAATGAATAATTTTAGCAACTTGATCATGACCCTGCTTATAAACAGTTTGTGACATTTTGCTGTAGACACTGATCAAATGGTCAATTGTTTCATCCTTTTCACTACAAAGGTGACATTTGCTGTTGTCTGCTACATGTTGAATTTTCACCTTCTTCCTTTCCAGACCAACAGGCCCTATTCACCGTCATATATGCATTAGACACCTTCTGCCTTGACGGCTGCAATGAGCTCTAGATGGGGTTGCCCTTGAAAAGTATTCAGAAGCTTCAATTGGCGCAAAATGCAATGACACACATTATTTATTCTAGATTTGCACATGTGTCACCCCTCCTGCAGGAGCTTGATTGTCTGGTGATTTGCTTCCAGGTCCAATTCAAGATTTTGATTATCACTTTTAAAGCCCTACAAGGGGCCAGGTTATTTGAAGGACCATCTTTTCCCAGTTCCACCTACCCGACCCACCAGAGAGGGGAGGCAGGGAATGCTAAGGGTCCCCTCTACTAAGGAGGTCTGTCTACTGGGACCAAGAAGGCGGCCCTTCTCCATGGTAGCTCCCTCCTCTGTGGAACATCATCCCTGCAGAAATAAGATAGGCCCCCATATTAACACTCCTTCTCAAGGCCCTGAAGACATGGTTTTGCCAGCAGGCATAGGAATCCCCAGGGTGATATGGAGCCCATCAAGTAGTTGATTTGATTGTTGTTGCCGGGGGGGGGAGGATTTATTGGTTTTTGTACTGGGGTTTTATTTCTATAAGCCACCTGGAGACACCATGAACGAGTTGGGCTGACATATATTTTCTAAATAATTAGCAGGGGTGGGTTCCTCCCGGTTTGGACCAGTTCTCCTGAACCAGTAGCGGCCCGCCTGCTGGTGACGTCACGATGATGTCACTGAACCGGATCGGTCGGTGCCGGTCCGTGGGGGCCGCCATCTTTTTTTCAATTTTTTTTTTTGAATTATTTTTGAATTATTTTTTTTTAAATTTTTTTTCCCCTTCTGAGCATGCGCAGAAGCCGACTTCCGGCACTGTGCATGTGGTCACCATCTTTTTTTCGGCTTTGTTTTGTTTTTTGTTTTTTTCAGATTTTTTTTGTTACTGAGCATGTGCGCGCAAAGCGTGCACGCGCCCATGAGATGCGCCCACGTGGCGCGGGAGGAGCGAACCGGCAGCGAGGTACATTGGAACCCACCCCTGATAGTTAGGTGTGCGCTCGAGGAGGCAAAAGAGAAGCCACTGGAAGGAAGTTCTTCGTTTTGGAAGCACCGAATAATGGCAAGTTCTATGAAGATGAGATTCATTGTATTTCATCCATTCTTTCTGTTCACAAAAAAGGAGGGTCTTTAATATGCCATCATATTCATAAAATCCCTAATACAAAAAGTAAAAACTAGAAAAAGCAAAGAAAGATTTGAACTTAGGAATGGTAGGTGATTAAATGCAGTGCAGCTATACCTGAGCTAAAGAAGTTTATTTCAAGCATCTCAGCTTTTTGACCATAATTACACATTACATAATTCTCATTAGCTACCCTGCAAGCTGTCAGTTTTGTAAGACACTCTAGCACCCAAATTACATCCCGTCATCTTGTTAAGGAGCCGAGGTGGCACAGTGGTTAGAGTGCAGCACTGCAGGCTACTTCAGCTGACTGCTAGCTGCAGTTCGGCGGTTCAAATCTCACCGGCTCAAGGTTGACTCAGCCTTCCATCCTTCTGAGGTGGGTAAAATGAGGACCCAGATTATTGGGGGCAATATGCTAACTCTGTAAACCGCTTAGAGAGGGCTGTAAAGCACTATGAAGCGGTATATAAGTCTAAGTGCTATTGCTATTGCTATTAAACAAAGCCGTAACTGGGCCTACCAATTCCTATATAACCTGGCAAATATTGTTTTAACTAAATCAATTTATTTGTTATTTCTAATATCCTTTCATGCACTGTCAGCAAAATTCTCTTCATTGTATTAGCTACAGATCTGCGCATTCAGTTCAAAAGGGAACAAGGGGAGAGGAACATGATGCCTTCACAGCAGCAATTAGAAATATATTATGACTTTCAGCAAAAGAGCATCACAACCTTTCCATCATGCTCTGCAATAAAAGCTCCCTTTTCAGCATTCCTAGGTATGTACCTGAAGGAGCCCTTACCTTCTGTTTTAAGAAGAAGAAAAAAAAAGTTCAGAACATTATATGATGTCACATATTTACATCCTCTCCTAGATGAATAAGTAAGAGGTCTTAACACCTCAGTTCAGAGCAGAGGATTTTTTACTGCTATGTTCTGGTCTCTGGAAAGATAATAAGGTGCCTAAGTTTCTTCTGAACTGTTCTTCCCCATTCCTTATATAATCAGCCTTCATTTACTTGCTTCTCAGAGAATTATACAACATCCCAATATTATGGGATTAATTAAGGGAAAACCTTTTCAGGTATTAATAGAATTGCACAACTGGCTCACATTGGTTGCCCCATTTGGTTGGTTCACTAACTTTACTGCAAGGTGAATCAAAACAGAGCTGAGAGTGGACACCTTTTAGGCAAACCAAGTGTGGGAATTTTAAAAATAATGAAGATTCGGACAATTTCTATTCCATACAGAAGCAGGTAGAATAGAAGTGGTAAATGAATAAGATACATGCTCTACCCATCTCAGTAAGTAAGCAAGCAAGCAGATATATCTAATTGTGCCAACTACTGTAATTCAAAGCTGTCTGAATTTCTTCGTAAGAGCTGAGGCATGCATTTAAAAAGAGATTCACATATGAATAAATCATTTGAAATTAAGAGGTCTCTTAAGCATTAGCCTTTCAAATAAAAATCAAAACGAAATCCCAAATGATTATCTTTACATGAAAGTAAATCTTAATTCACAATACACAGTAATAATCATACTCACAGGTATGCAAGCATTCCGTTACAGTGGTAGCATCGATAAGATAACCATTGCAAAGGCGGCAGGTTATATGGGCATTGATGTCCCAAAGTTTAATTTTTCTTGTCAGCATCTTTGGTGTCTGTAAGAAAACCAGGATAGGCAGGTATTTGAGATATAAATGTCTACTTCTTTTAAAATATCTGACCTTCATAATAAGCCTTGAATGCAGGAAAAAATGAAAATGATCAAAACAGTTTTCTTCTCCAAAAGACCTTATTTGGAAAAAAATAAGGGTGGTTTAAGAATAATGTACAACCATAAAGCTAAAGACAATGCAGCAACTGTTGTTCTGGGCTTTACACTGCAAGAGTTACAGCATTCCACACCACAAATTTTAAATCAGCCTACTTTTCCGAAACAGCAAATAAGTGAATGCACCAGTTTTATCTGTAATCCATATTCTGGAAAGTTTTCCAGAAAATGCTTAGCTCCTAAAAAAATCTATAGTTTTCTGAATCGTATTAGTAGTGTAAGAAAAAGCCAACTCTAGTCAACATATCTTTTCAGATGATTAATTTTTAGAAGAATGTACATATAAGATAAATTGTACAGCATCTGGGGAAAACAAAGTTTCTTGCTTAAATATGTTTAGGAGTTAACTCCCCACTTTTAAACTATAGAGAAATAACTTAAAGTAGTTTTCACAAATTGAAAAATAAGTGCAAAATAATCATTGAATTATATCTGAACTTTATAAATCATAGCTTTTTTCATTTTTCCTTCCAGAAAACATTTTAATAGAATTCAGTTTCTGAAAAAGAAATTACTGTATGTCTTTATGTAGCATTTAAAATTTCCAGGAAAGTCTTGGAAAAGTTTTTGGATTTGGTTTTTTGGTTTTCCAACATTATTTGGGAAAGTCTTCACCAGGTAGACAATTAAAAAAATTATGTCAGATGCTGCACCCTAACTATGGAACTCTTTGCTTCTTTAGTTTTAAATATACTGATCTGTATGATTTTAACTACCGTATTTTTCGGACTATAAGACGCACCAAGATTTCAAAGAGGTAAATAAGAAAAAAAAGTTTTTGCTCTCTCCTAGCCCCCAGGAGCACTCTGCAGACCTCCCAAACCCTCTGCCCACCCCATTTTTGCAAAAAATGGGCTGTTTTTCACCCATTTTTTGCAAAAATGGGGGCGTTTTTGCCTTCCCCCAGCCCCCAGGAGCACTCTGCAGACATCCCAAACCCTCTGGGCACCCCGTTTTTGTGGAATCCCTTGGGAGTTGGGCGGCATAGAAATATAAATAATTAAATTAAATTAAATTAAAACCGGCCATTTTTTGCAAAAACGGGGGCATTTTTGCCCTTTCCCAGACCCCAGGAGCACTCTGCAGACCTCCCAAACCCTCTGCCCACCCCATTTTTGCTAAAAACGGGCTGTTTTTTGCCCATTTTTTGCAAAAACGGGGGCATTTTTGTCCTCCCCCAGTCCCCAGGAGCACTCTGCAGACCTCCCAAACCCTCTGCACACCCATTTTTGCACGGGGCGGGGCTTCGGGAGGCCAAAAATGGCTGTATTCAGTGTATAAGACGCACCAACATTTCCACCCTCTTTTAGGGCGGGGGAAAGTGCGTCTTATACTCTGAAAAATACGGTATCTCCTTTCCTACTTGTGATTTCACTTTTTGTTGTTTTAAAATCTATAGGTAGCTTTAAAATTTGAAATTGTTAGTTACCCTGGGACCTCTTCTGGATAAAAAGGTAATTTAGAAATTCCTATATAAATGTTTATAAAAATCTTCACATCTATCAGAAATAACATAAAAACATCTGCTTTTATTTTCTCACTGGGCAAAACTGCACCAGAGGAAACAAAATAGAGTACTAAATAATAAAGACAGGAGGAAAGTATTTTTACCATCTGCTGCAATGAGTTTCTACACGGCAGGTGTCACCAAAACTAAGATGTTTTCAATAAAAATTGCTGAGACATTTTGGCTGAAAAGTTGTAAATTTTTGCAACTTAGCCTTATAATTTGATTGTAATTAAGAAAGTCAATATGTTTATGACCTTAAGATCAGCATACCTAAAAACCAGGGTTTTTTTCATATGATATGTAGTCGGCTCGATTAGCAGCTTTTTTTCCTTCTTTCATTTTATAAGTCACTAAAAAAACTTGCAGCTGTTCCCCCCACCCTTATCTTTCTCTGAGCTGCTTTAACACAGAGGAGGAGATGTGGCAGCCAGCCAGCTTTCTCTACTTGGCTGGCTGGTTGGAGCCTCACCCCTGGAATTGGGACAGGGAAGGACCCTGGGGGAGATTTATGGGAAAAGTAGTCCCCAGCAGAGGGAATTAAATTAGAGTGCTGGAGAAGGGACTACAGATTCCAGCAGCTCAGAGAGAGAAAGGGAGGGGCGGCATCAGGAAAGAGAAAAAAAAAGTTTTAGAAGGACTGAGAGGGAACAAAAAAAGGAATACTACTATGGGAAAGGAGGCTTGACTCCTTTGGAATGACAGAGAAATTGCTACTCCAAGGAACAGCGACTGCTATATCTCGGCCTGGAGACTGTATCCTAGCTGCCACGAGAGGAGTGGCATTCTTATCCAAAGCATGGTTCCAGAGTAGCTGTATCTTTGGTTCAATGGAGTTCCTGAGCCATTGTCCCTGGATGGAAGAAGTGGACTCCATAAGCCTCTCACTGGGCTTACAGAGGACATGTCTGTAAGACAACAGGATCGGTGAGGGACCATTTGGCCAAAGGACAGTCTTTGGGACCTATTTGCGTGTTTTAACTGAACCCTCCAACCTTTATGCTGGCCATTGCTGAGCCACATCAGAGGCACTGGGACATTTTTCGTTTGAGCAATGTTGCTCACCATAAGGTTTAACATTTTATACTATTGTGCTGTTTAATCTGATTTTATCTTGAGGGCCACCGTTTTAATGTATTTGTTGTGTCGTGGTGTGTCTATTGCATTGATGCTTGTTGCCATTATCTGTGGTTGGTGCTCAATTTGATTTGATTTTAAGGACCACTATTTTAATTTGCTTGCTGGGTTATTGTTTGTTTATTGCACTGGTGCTTGTTGTTACCTGTAGTTGCTGTTTAATTTGATTTTCTCTTAACAGCCATTATTTTAATTAAAGCCCATAATACTCTCCAAGATGTGTTGGTATGCCTGGGCCAGGTGGGACTGGTCACCTGGGAAAAGGGATAGAAGGGCCAGATTGCTAGCGTCCCCTTTGGGGAAAGCACTGCATATATTTACATCATACCTTCTTTTTTATCAAATATATATGAAATGATTTAGAAGTAGCTAGAACCAAGAACCAAGTCTGAGTAGAAAAAAATGCAAAATCTTCAAGTGATTCACATTCCTTTTCCATTCTCCCTTCAGAGGATTTCTTCAAAATGCTAATTTATTTTAAATAAAAACGTACACCCATCAAGCAAAACATTTTTATGTTAAAATTCTGAAGGAATTCTGCATGTCTCAAGGCCTGAGGAATTCACACAAAATTGTGATGTGGTAATCATAAGAGCTTTTCATATATCTGATAGAATATAAATATAATACACTGTGTGCACAATTATTAGGCAAGCTGTATTTTGGAGGATTAATTTTATTATTGAACTAACTATAGTGCTCTTGGTCAATCCAAAATGTTAATAAACCTCAAACCTGAATATTTAAGAAAGTAAAAGTAAGGTTATGGCTTTCTTAGGAGAATATCTATGTGTGCACAATTATTGGGCAACTATTAGTGTGCAGAATTATTATGCAACTAAATGAAAAATGAAAAATTTCCCACCTCACTCATTTATTTTCATCTGTTAAAGTGAGAATAATAAACAAACTCAAAATTTACAAATAAACATTTCTGACAATTCAAAATAACAATCAGTGACCAATATAGCCACCCTTCTTTTCAATAACAGTCATAAGCCTTCCATTCATGGAGTCTGTCAGTTTCTTGATCTGTTGACTATCAACTTTTTGTGCAGCAGCAACCACAGCCTCCCAGACACCGTTCAGAGAGGTGTATTGTTTTCCTTCACCATAAATCTCCTGTTTAATAAGAGCCCACAAGTTCTCAACAGGGTGAGGGTCAGGTGAGGAAGGGGGGCATGTCATTATTCTTTCATCTTTAAGGTCTTTACTGGCTAGCCATGCAGTGGAGTATTGCAATGCATGCGATGGAGCAGTGTCCCGCATAAAAATCATGGTCTTCTTGAAGGATGCAGACTTTTTCCTTTACCATTGCTTT
>QLTV01002429.1:1387677-1399775 GCA_003457575.1 Thermophis baileyi
AGCCTTCCTTCCCTTGGCCATGTTTCTGAGCACTGAACACCTTGTACTTCTGGGCACTTCAGATAGGTTGCAGTTCTGAAATATGACAGCCCTGGAGGATAATAGGTTCCTGGTAGCTTCACGTTTGATTCTTCTCAAATCTTTGGCAGTTAAGGTGCATCTTTTTTTCTCAACACGTTTTTTGCGACCCTGTTGACTATTTGCAACAAAACATTTGATGGTTTTGTGATCACACCCCAATTATCTTAGAAATTTCAGGAGTGCTGCATTCCCCTGAAAGACTTTTTACAATTTTTGACTTTTCAGAGTCAGTTAAATCTCTTTTTTGGCCCATTTTTGCCTGAGGAAAAGAAGCTGCCTAATAATTATGCACACCTTGATATAGGGTGTTGATCTCCTTAGGCCACACCCTCCCTCATTACACAAATACACATCACCTGATCTGCTTATCTCCACTAAGCATTCAAGTTTATACAGCTTGCAGGTGGAAAATATACATGACAATGATGATATGGTCAAAATACTCACTTGCCAAATAATTGTGCACACGGTGTAGCTAACAAAAAAAGCCTCTTTTATTTGCTTATCTTCTTTTCTCTAGGATCAGCCAAATGTTTATATAACAAGATTTAACCATTATCATTCCCTCACCAGCTAATGTTACCAATTAATTACCCATTGTGCAAGGAAGTAAACAAAGATGCAAGCAATCTACTTAATCTTAAGTACAATGAAAGATATTTTCCAAAATCCACAATAAGTAAACAGTGTACCATGGATCTGAGATATCCAATGCCCAGAGGTAAAAACTGAACAAGTTTATCTAATCCTCAAAGAACATAACTTAATCCTACCTAATCTATGAAAATAGAAAATTCAGTTGCTTCAGGAAAAGCAAGGCATGAATTGAGTTTGGACTAGCAACTGTAATGGGATCAATCTGCAATCAGGAATACAATATTTAATAATTCAACTGTCAGAGAATTTACAATTTCCAATCCTCATCCTAGTCAGTTGCTGACTTCGTTGGTATCTTAAAAACTAAACCCTCTCCAATACTGTTTCTGTGAAAAACTGCATCTTCTGTTGAGCAAGTAGAAAAGCAATTTTCATTGAGAAATGGCACCAAGAAAATATTACATTTGAAAGTTCATTACACCTGAAAATGCAACTATGAAACAAGTATGCAAGTGTATGGACTTATATTTTATATCAAATTATTAATGATACCGACACAGGTGCACAAAGAAGATTATGTTGGCTCATACCAAAGAGCTATTGAGTCCAGCATTCTGTTTCCATGGTGGCCAATCAAATGCCAACAGGAAACTGACCAGCAGAACCTGAGCACAACATTGTGCAAGTTCCCTATGACACTGAAATTGAGAAACCTACTGACTGATATTACAGGCGATATATATATACCCATTTCAGATAGCAGTCACATCCCATCCTGATCAAACTGAAGATACAGCATTCAAGACCATTCATGGAAAAGAGGAGAGGAAAGCTGAATTGTAGTTCTCCCAAGTTGTACCTGGCTTAGTCCTGAGATACTCTTTGTTCCTTACAATGGCATTTTTTAAAGTTATTTTTCAGTTTATCAGCAATAGTTGTTGTTGTTGTTGTTATTCTCCCCCCCACACACACACAAATAGCATAAAATTGCAGTGCTTGCTTTCAGAGAAAGTCAGTCAACACAACCATTTTGTTCATTTCCTTATTTTTGCCTTGTTACACAATACATATATTTAAAACCTTGCATTTGGCCTAATTTCTCAACTGAAGCAAACAAGTTATATATATATTTTTTTAAAATAATAATAATAATAATATATACTGTACCTACAACATTATATTGATTTGCATAGTTTTGGATAAAATTCTAGTAACTTCCCTCTTTTATTTCTAAATCATGGGGAAGACTCTTCTTTTCCACATTTCACCAACTGTGTAAAGATGGATTTTTTACATGATGCTAGCATGAAAATGAGACCGCAGCAATTATTTTACAAATCTGTGTAATCATTTGCACATTTGTGTAAATGCAGCTATCAAAGTACTATTTCTAAAATATTAGTGACCAATCCTAAACTGGTAGATCGTCTGTTGGTTCACTAATTCCCAAATTATAGCTCCAGGAAAGAACATGCATTTTATTTTGAAAGGCTCTGCAAGCTGAATGCCCACCCACAGAGTTGACTGTATACCCCATTGCTTTATGAGTCACTTTGTGTGACTAGTAGCTTGGATGAACTTCCTTTTCAACAGTTTCTGCAGAATGCTCCTTTCAGAGGTGTGTCTACATTGAATGCAGCTGAACTTTTCACTTGATCTGCATGGGAAGTGAAGCAATTTTCCCATAGATTTATTAAGTGTTTCAATTTCCCCATAGATTTATCAAGTATTTCTTGTTAACAATTACATTATTTTGAATATTGTTCCTCCGATGACTTGCTTGTTAAACTTTGCGTGGCATGTCAAAATCAGTAGCCTGAAAGAGCACTTGCCAATAACAGGAATTCCCTAATTCCTATTAGCAGGAGAAGTGATATGGGAAAATTCAAATATTTTTCTGTGATTTACATTTAAATAGGTTTTAGGAGTTCAACTGAAACACTTTCACACATCAAATATTATGATTAAAACAATGAAATTATTCCCTTTTAGTTTCAACACAGCTATCACGCTGTAGCACTTGAAGCCAATATAAAAACAGCTTATACCTGGCCTGGGGGGAAAAACAGGATGTTCACGTTAGAAATATTGTAGCCATATTAGGTGAAACCGTAGCAATGTTTCTTGTATATATCAAAAATAAACATTCCCTAAAGAGAAAACACTCTATGTTATAACTAGACCTCAAAAAGGTTCTGAGTTTTTTTCAGAACACCTTTTAGATACTTTTATATGTATTTAAAGGAGGTTGTAGAATTCAATCAGAAAAAAATATCTTCATATACTGAGGGAAAAGTATTATTTTTCTCTAAGCATACCTCTTAAAACAGCATTTCTTTTCAGTGTCTGCCATCCAGAGACCTGAAAAGATAGAAAAACAAGTCTGAAAATGAACACTGTAGCTACTTAGAATACATTGAAGGAAATTCAACAGTATTTATTAATAGACAAATATTAGATGAACAAATATTTGTTTTTAACATGAAAATGATTAATTTCTGCTAGAAATCACTGGCTACAATCTAGTCTGAATTAAATATTGCTAAATAAAACTGATGCCATTCTTCCTACCACCACAGGGTGACAGAAATGAGTAGACTAATGTTTTTCTATTAAACTTTCGTCAGCTTAAAATCAAGTAGGTTTTGACCTAACTTTGATATCAAAAAGCCAGTACATTTTGTTATATGAAGTAGCGCATTCAGTAAAACATCTCCCAAGATCTATACGATGCTAGTTCTTCCCAGTATTTAAAGGTGTGAATATATATCTTGTATCAAGTTAAATAATTTATCTATGCTGCCAAAATGTACTCTCACGTTTATATTCCATATGTTTCCCCAAAGGAAAAGACAAACACAAATTCAACTCTATGCAAAACAATCTTTAAAACCAAAATGAGCAAACAACAGCATAGCACTTGACCGTAATTGCTTAAAATGGTTTAAAAGAGGTACTCAAGGGCTAATAAAACTATTAACTAATAATGAGAGTCAGTAATAAATGGGAGGCCCCTAGAAAGGGCTGCTCACTTTTTCCTGGATACGAAAGGCTATTTCTGAACAAGTTTAGCTTTAACTTACAGCTCCAACCAGAGTTTTGAAAGGCAAGGGTTTTTTGTTTGTTTGTTTGTTTGTTTTTTGCAAATATTGTGTGCATTCTATCCCTTCTCCAGCTCCTGCGCACATAGCAAGCCTTTTGACCAAAATTTCATAAACAAGATTCAAGACCAGGGATGTAAAGAAGTATCTTGAGAGGACTTTTCAATGTTTCCTTAATTTTGTCAAAATAAAGTCCAAATCTTCAGAATGAACTACAACCAAGCACAATTGGCCAAAGTATACTCAAATAGCCTTCAGAATTATTATCCTTTTTAAATGAAAGAAACAATTCGTCTTCAAGGTCTTCAAGATTTCATAGATCTTCCAGTTCTGCCTTTCAGCAGTCACTGGATATACAGGATATATACAAGATGATTAATATTAATCACATGATTAATATTTTTAGTTGGATATCTATTTATCCAACAAAAAGATACCACTCATGGACTTACATTTTGCATTATGTAAGTAAACACCTAAAAATATGGGACCAATAATTTTCAAAAATCCCTCTATCATAAAAGGCAGGGGTGGGTTCCAAAAATTTCTACTACCACTCTGTGGGCGTGGCTCAGGGATGGGTTCCACTTACCTTCGCCACCATTGTGCATCGCGACATTGCGTACACGCGCGCGTTCCCCTGGTGCAATTCTGCTTCCGCGCATGCTCAGTCACTATAATGGCCGAAACACAGCTGAGGAGCTGATCAGCTGTGCTTCGGGCAAAGAATAAAGGTCAGCATACACCCGGGGGCGGGCGGGCAGGCCATTTCCGAAGCAGCAGCAGAGCACAAACGGCACAAAACTTCAAAAATTCCCCAAAAATCCTCGGAAAAAAATGGCGGCGCCCACGGACCGGCACCGACCAAAGCAGGTCAATGACGCCATTGTTACATCACCAGCGGCTCGCTACCGGTTCGGGCGACCCGGTACGAACCAGGAGGAACCCACCCCTGATAAAAGGATAATAGAGCTAGGACTGGCCCGCTGCTGAAATGGTTAAGGTGAAGAAATCAGCTGCTGCAGTTCCTTATACAGGTGGTCAACTTATGACCACAAATGAGCCCAACATTTTTGTTGTTAAATAAGGCATTTGTTAAGTGAGTTTTGCCCCATTTCATGACCTTTCTTGCCACAATTGTTAAGTGAATCACTGCAGTTGCTGAGTTAGTAACCTAGGTTGCAAAAGGGGATCACATGATCTTGGGACACAACAACGGTCATAAATATGAACCAGTTGCCAAGAATCTGAATTTTGATCACATGATCATGAGGATGCTTCAAAGGTCGCAACTGTGAAAAACGGTCATATGTCAGTGCTGTTGTAACTTTGAATGGTCACTAAATGAACTATTGTAAATCGAGAACCACCTGTAGATTGTATGTTTGTTACAATACATCTGTATATATACATCAATGCACTTTTCAAGAGCATGGAAACATTTTACCACACTTGGCTGAATTCTTAATAAGATTATTTGTAAAAGCTATTAACAAATGAGTCCTAGTCGCTCTGATAGTAAGTTGATTCTCTGATAAACATTTGGTTTAGTTCACATTGCTGATGGGTGTTACATACACGCACACAGAGAGAGAGATACACAACCCCATCTACAAGACAGTGGTGGTTAAAAGTTCAAGTATTTTTGCCACACATTTTTCTCAATAAAAAAATTGATAAATGTAATGTTTTGGACTCTCTTTTTTTTTTAGTTCTCTTTATCTTGCTTTAGGATTTGGGTAGAGAACAAATCACATTTTAGGTCATATTTATGCAGAAATATTGAAATTTCAAAAGGGTTCACAAATTTTTAAGCACCACTATAGTGTGTGTGTGTGTGTGTGTGTGTGTGTGTGTGTGTGTGTGAGAGAGAGAGAGAGAGAGAGAGAGAGAGAGAGAGAGAGAGAGAGAGAGAGAGAGAGAGAGAGAGAGAGAGAGAATGAAAGTTTTGACTAAACAATCACAAATGACCAATTAAGCATCATTTGTTCAAAGACATCCATTATTATATAATCATGTACCATTTCCTTCACCTTCTTCTCAGCATCCTTTAGTGAACAGATGGTGCCAAAGGAATGGATCAGAACTGCCTAGTTAATTAAGTGGTGTAAGGAAGTGTAGCCTCATTTGCCTGCAAAGAGGATAAACACAGTGGGAGGGAAGAAGACTGATATCAACTTCACCTAGTCATATTATCACTCAACCTAAGTAAGCTGGTGACCACACCCTGCAGTTCTTACTTTTTGTATGGAAAGAAGAAACAAGCCCATATCCAAAATGGAAATGATGGGCAGAGTTCAATTTATCATGTCATCCAAAAGCTAACTGGAAAACAATTCTACGAAAACACTGGAATCTTTTGATACTTCAAAAATGGGGCTACTAATTTTGGGGACAAATGAGTAAAAAGCTAAACTCAAAGACGCACATACTGTAGCATTATACTACATACTAATAGAATTCCGATTCTAGTAGTATAACTATCGTAAAGCTAGAAACAAATTTCAATGAAATATTGGTAAGGGGGAACATTCAAGCACAAAAAAGGGCTCCAGATGGCTCAGCTTTTTTTTTTTTTTCAAAGATTCTGAATGCGGATGGATGGATGGATGGATGGATGGGCAGACAGACAGACACCTGCATGCCACAACTTCAATCTCTCCTACAGTTTACTAAAGTGTGATCAATGCTCATAAAATCCTTGAAAGGAGAAGTTGTAGCATGTAAAAAAAAAAGTGCTTCATGTGCCAATATCAACTTCCTCTTAGAAATATTGCCGTTTCTGAATATCTCAGAGACATTGCTCCATCCATTTAAGCTTTCTGCAAATCTGCAAGAACTCTTTCATCAGCAACTTGTTTAATTCACTCAATAATACAAGCAGCTTTATGAAGACAGCAGTGGCTCTGGCAAATTTAAGCTCTATTGCGAAAGCATGCCTTTCTGTGCCAGTAATAAAAATAAAAGTGTGACAGGTTAGGATGAAAAGTAAACTCTATCATAAATTCAGGAGCAGGGTTAGCTTTCTTTTACACCTGGAATGCATACAATGTCCTGGTGGTCTCCCATTCTAGTACGATCCAAGTTTGAACCTGCTTAACTTTTTGAGATCAGCTAAAGTTGATTAAGCACTGCCACATACATGTTCGGATAACATATGGAGTCCACAGTTTTTGGTACAATTCACAGAATTTCTCCCAGAGTTGCAACTAATATCTTTTTTAAAAAATGGCACAGCAAGAAAATAGTTAAATAACCATATTAAATGATCTTGATTAAAGTTTAATTAAATTTAAATTAATATTTTATTCTGGTCACACTCACTACTTCTTTTCTCTAGTCCTACTTCTTGGCAGTGCAGCTCCTGGTAAGGCAACGAAAAATTAAGAATAACCCTTAGCCTAAAAACCTAGTTCAACTACTTGTTCAATTGCTTTAATAGGAGGAGCGGACACTAGGACAGGGCCTCATTAATCAGAGATACAACAAGTAGCTTGCTTCTTGTACTTCCTTTACAAAGATACTTAATTTGAATTACTGTTCTTCAAGAGGTCTCAACACCAAAGAAGTACAACAGGAGCAAACCACTTTACACACTCCAAGTGTTTTAGATTACACTTCACAGAGTCTGTAATTATTGGTCATTTTAACTGTGGATTATAAAACTTGAAGTGCAATAAAAATGGAGGGTACCACATCGTCTGGAGAAGCAGAAAAGGAAGCTTAATTTATTCTGGTTTTGTGGCTAAAGAAAAGCTAGATATACGGCCTTGAATTCACGAAGAAAGGAGTGATATAAATCTAACATAATTAAGTAAATAAGCCAGAAACTGATTTTGCATCAAATCACAAAAGATTTCAACTGAATCTGGTTTTCTAAAATTACCAAAGTATTTTTAAAATACAAAATTATTCCACCACTCTGCCACAGTATGAAAGTCCTCCCCAAAGAGTAATGAGTACAAAATATGAAATATACTAAGCCAGCAAGCAAGCAACAACAAAAAAGGAAACACAGTGGTGAAAATGCAAGATGGATTTTAATAAGAGGAAACAGCACTGTGAGAGATGGCCTTGACATATTTCTGAGCTCCAGAGGACCTAGTTATGGGAGAAAAGTATGCCTATGAGCCAAAACAGAATTAAATCAATCCCCAAGATCTTAACAATGGACTTACGGTATTCAAGGCAAACAAAATCAGCTTCTGTGATACACAAAGCTAAAAGTTTGAAGAGCTTTAAAAGCCTTTGCAAAAACTGAAATGAATCTGAACATCATTGACAATTGCTATGAAGTGCAAAGTAACAGGTCCAGTATACTCTTTTGGAGCTCACCCTCTCAAGCATCCTATCCTGCTTTGAATCAAATGTTTATTCACGAGAAGATTCATTCCCAACTTGGGATGGAAATTCTGGAGTTCTGAAATACTAAAGGATAATATGGCAGAATATTCTGGTTCAGGTATAAAGCTCATTGGCTCATAGCTATGTCCTACTTTTGCTTTGTTGCAGAGTTTGTGACATAACAGAATGACTTAAGGTGCACCAAATGTTTCAAAATTCCTTTAAAAATTATCAGTTAACTAAAAATACCATAGAACTGGTTTTACAGCATACAGAAAACTTCTTGTTTCTTCCAAATTCTTGTAGTAGGGCTGGTTACAAACAAATAAATTAAGCAATGAAATTTCATACATGAAGTTTACCTTACAATATAATGATTATACATTCTGAGTTTGCAATCATTTGCATACTTATCCAGGAATAAATATTAACTCAATGTAAATTGACACGCATACAATGTATTGTGAATACAGCAATCCAATTTCTTTTAGACGCTAATTCTTGTGCTATAGTGAGATTAACTGCTGCAACTATTTTTAAACTAATTTGTGTAAGGGTTCAAATGTGAATTCTCTCCCCAAAGCGAGAAGCCCTGTTTGTGAAATGCCAGAATTGCTGTGAGTCCGCCCAGTATTTTAAAATTTTAAAATAAAATGAAATGAAACTCTAAATAAAAAGGATCTTGAGGATTAAAAGTCCAATATGCAGTAACCAAAGTTGACTACATTAAATTAGACAAATCAAGATATGAGTCAAAATAAAATTTTGTATGATTAATGTTCAATAGATAAAAACCATCTTGGATGAAATTTTTTAAGAAGGAAACAAGTCTTTTTGGAACAAGTCAACAAAACAAGCTTTTACACAAAGGAATTTTGGCCCTATTGCAAATTATCCTGAAAATATCATTACACTGTTACTCCAGGCTACTGTAAGTAAGTCCTCAACTTACAACCATTTGTTTAGTGACCGTTTGAAGTTACAACAGCACTGAAAAAAAGTGACTTATGATTGGTTTCCACACTTACAACTGTTGCAGCATCCCCAAGGTCACATGATCAAAATTTTGGTGCCTGACAACTGGCATGTATTTATGACAGCTATACGGTCCCAGAGTCATGTGATCTCTATTTGTAATCTTCCCAGCTGGCTTCCGACAAGCAAAGTCAATGGGGGAAGCCAGATTCACTTAACAACCGCATGGTTCACTTAACAGCTGCAGTGATTCATTTAACAACGGTGGCAAAAAAAGTCATAAAATGGGGCACAACTCACTTCACAACTGCCTTGCTTAGCAACAGAAATTTTGGGCTCCACTGTGATCATAAGTCAAGGACCACTGTTCCCTCTAAGGTGCGCGGCCGTGCGGCCGCACACGTAACGAGAGAACGCCGCATGGTAGTTTCCAACTTCCACGTGGCGTTTTCTAATGGCAGAGGTTGCGCGCCTGTGTGCCTGCGCGCCCGCGCACCTGAAAAGAGAGCGCCATGTTCCAGTTTCTAACTGCCGCGCGGCGTTTTCTACTGTTACAGGGAACATTGTCAAGGACTACCTGTAATAGGTAAAAATGATAGCATTTAGGCAAACTGACTTTTTTTCCCCCTTCAACTAGAAATCCATTATTCCATCTTGGGCAGCCCAAGAAACGATCAAGAAATTGGACGGTGGATTGATGATCATTGCTTTCATTTCTGTTCTGTGTCGTATTTTAAGTTGCAGGTTATAAAATAGTTATCATTAACATAGGTTAGGAAGATCTACTCTCCAGAGCAGGGATCTCCAACCTTGGCAATTTTAAGACCTGTGGACTTCAACTCCCAGAATTCCTCAGCCAGCTGGCTGAGGAATTCTGGGAGTTGAAGTCCACAGGTCTTAAAGTTGCCAAGGTTGGAGACCCCTGCTCTAGACAACTGCCTCAGGGAGATACCTGCCCTAAGCAGCAACACTTGAACGCTAGTATTTTAGAAAAANCCACTTGGCAACTTTAAGACTTGTGGACCAGCGAAACTGGCTGAGGAACTCTGGGAGTTGAAGGCGACAAGTCTTAAAGTTGCCAAGGTTGGAGACCCCTGCTCTAGACAACTGCCTCAGGGAGATACCTGCCCTAAGCAGCAACACTTGAACGCTAGTATTTTAGAAAAACATAAGCAACAAGGAGTGTATTTACATATTCATATTTATGCTCGTATATAGTCAGAAAGCTGCATTTTGCAGCTCCAAGTTCCACCCCAAGATCAGAATATGAAATTCCGCCGTGC
Source organism: Thermophis baileyi (assembly GCA_003457575.1). Classification (NCBI taxonomy): domain Eukaryota; kingdom Metazoa; phylum Chordata; class Lepidosauria; order Squamata; family Dipsadidae; genus Thermophis; species Thermophis baileyi. Next base: position 1,398,059 of record QLTV01002429.1, read on the forward strand.
AATATTTCTCCCCCACCTGGTCAGCACACACAAAATGATAAATTTCTTTTTAAACAAAACATTTTCAGACCCACTTCCAGATATCACAACATCTTTTAGTACTTGCGTAATACTGCTACAGAACTGAGTGTCCTGAAAAATGAGGTGTGGGGCATTTTTACATACAAACCATACGAGACATTTGATATAATTTGGAAACACATGCTGCTTTATCTATTCTGTCCGGAAACCTCTATGTAAATTACCTGAAAAAAAGGACTAATCTGAATGTTTTTCCACATTACATAATCTTTTAACAAATGGCTCCATTATAAATAGCCTATTATTGTTCTATTTTTCAGACCTACAGGCAATTTGATGCCCAACCAGGCTTAGGTTGGGTCAGTCCACCTGACTTCAACTATATTTTCCACTTCAGAGATGGTCATGCTAGCATTCGTAGTCAAAATAAAGAATTTTGTGAAACCTTAAAACATTAACAAATTTATTTTAAAATGTGTTTAATTATCAGATGCTGTAAGAAAAAAGAAGCAGATAAGATGCAGTGCAAAGAATGGTGGAGAGTATTACAAAATGCTTTTTTGGAAGTGTGCCATCTGTCCGGGATTATGGATCCCTTGTGTCATTGTTTTAGAGATATTTTCTTACCAGATTCCTCAGTGCTTTCAACAATATTGGAGCTTCTAATATGTTGCATTCACTGGAAAAATCTTTTTAAAAATTCAGGGAAATATTCAGAGAAGGATCTGCCTTGAAAATAGCCCATATTGAACTGTATAGCGCAGTCAAACATCAGCAGTCAGCCACAGGAAATGTTTCATGACATTTTTATTACTTCATAAATGCTTTATGATAATTTTTCTGTCATAAAATGTTTTATATAATTTGCCAAATTCCAATTTCACAGGAGACATGGGTTCAGGATTTTAGAGATATTCTGTAAATTAGATTATTTAACATACCTTGGATCAAAAATTGTTGCCTTTTGTATACCTCTTCACCCAGTTAAAAGTTACAGACACAAGAGTGATAGATGATCGATAGATAGATAGATAGGACAGACAGACAGACAGAAAGACAAGACAGACAGACAGAGACAGACAGAGACAGATGCTTCTAACATTCCAACAAAACATGTTGCTTACTTAACTATTCTCCCCAACCACACTGCATGCTACAAAGAGATGCTTGTGATTACATGTCTGAGTAAATATCTATTTAACATTGATTGTGTACATATATATAAGCAAATTTTTGATAGATATATATACAAGCAAGCTAATTTTATGTGTTCATATTCAAACTTGATACCCTCATCTCTTTTTTACTTTTCTTTCAGTTTATGTAACTGCTGGCAGCTTTCAATCCATATTCATTCATTCATATTCATATTCATTCATTTATTACTAACAGACAGGAAGCAGCAGGTGAAGCTAGCAAAAATCACATCACATACCTGTACAATTAGCACAGGGCCCCCCCAAGGCTGTGTGCTCTCACCACTTATCTTCTCTCTATATACCAATGACTGCATCTCAAACGATCCATCTGTTAAGCTACTGAAATTCGCAGATGACACAACAGTGATTGGTCTCATTCGAGACAACGATGAAACCGCATACAGATGGGAGGTTGAACAACTAGCCTCGTGGTGCGACCGGAACAATCTGGAACTGAACACACTCAAAACCGTAGAAATGGTGGTAGACTTTAGGAG